>CAUYRH010130370.1:0-108717 GCA_963574655.1 Perodicticus potto | reverse complement strand
ATCCATTCATGGGTCGATGGGCACTTGGGCTTCTTCCACGACTTAGCAATTATGTATTGGGCTGCAATAAACATTCTGGTACAGATATCTTTATTATGATGTGATTTTTGGTCTTCTGGATATATACCTAGTAAAGGAATTGTAGGATCGAATGGCAGGTCTATTTTTAGATCTCTAAGTACTCTCCAAACATCCTTTCAAAAGGAATGTATTAGTTTGCATTCCCACCAGCAATCTAGAAGTGTTCCCTTTTCTCCACATCCACACCAGCATCTCTGGTTTTGGGATTTTGTTATGTGGGCTAATCTTACTGGAGTTAGATGATATCTCAAAGTAGTTTTGATTTGCATTTCTCTGATGATTAAGGATGGTGAGCATTTTTTCATGTGTCTATAGGCCATGCGCCTGTCTTCTTTAGAGAAGTTTCTCTTCAAGTCCTTTGCCCATCCTAAGATGGGATCACTTGTCCTTTTGTTGCTAATACGTTTGAGTTCTTTGTGGTATTTTTCCTTAATTCTTGAAAAATATTTTCAGTCAGTATAGAATTATGAATTGACAGCTTTTTTGCCTTTTACCTTCCAGCCTTTTAAAGCTATTGTCTGATTCACTTCTGGCCTCCATAATTTCTGATAAGTCAGCAATGATTTTAACACTGTCCCCTTACATATAATGTGTCATTTTTCTCAGATTGATTTTAATATTTTTTTTGTTGCTATTTTATTTTTAGAAATCTGACTGTTATGTATTCTGGCATGGTTCTTTTTTTTAATTTTTATTCTGTTTAAGTCTTTTCTGAGCTTCTCAGATCTGTAATTTTATACCTTTCACAAATTTAGAAAAACTTATGCCATTATCTCTTGAAATATTGTTTTGTTGACTCACTTTCTTTTGTTTATTCTCTCAAGACTTTAGATACTCCGTTTGATATCGTTCCACAGAAACTTGAGCTACTTTTAATTTATTTCAACATTTTCCCTTGTCGGCCTTCAGATTAGGTAATTTCTATTGATCTGCCTTTGGGTTGATTTACTGTTTCCTCTCTTGTCCTCACTCTGCTGTTACACTCATTTAATAATTATTCTTTTAATTTAGATATTTTCTTTTTCAATTCTAGACTTCCCATTTGGCTTTTTTTATATAGTTTCTATTTCTCTTCCGAGATTTCTTATGTTTTCATTTATTATGACCGTATTTTTTTCTTTGCCTTCTTAAGCATAGTTACAGTAACTCTAATGTTCGTGTCTGTTAAATCTATCAACGGGGTCATCTAGAGGTCAGACTTGGCTGATTATCTTTTCTCTTGAGAATGGATCCTATTTTCCTGGTTCTTTCTATATAGAGAAATGTTGTTTTGTATCCTGGGTATTATAAATATTCTGTGGTGGAGAGACTCTAGATTCTGTTATGGTCATCTAAAGTTTTTTTGTTTGTTTGCTCAGTTTAAAATCCAGTTTAGCTAAAATTCCCAGTGTAGTTCTTAAAATGTCCTTTAGCTAAACTGCAGTGTACACTACATATGCATGGTTCAGCGTTCTGCACGTGATCTGGAGACCTTCTTTCTCCTTTATGGAATTTTCTCTCACTCTCCAGCTCCTCTTATGGTCCCCATTACTGTGAACTAGTTCTGCAGGCCACAGTTAGTCAGACTTTCAGAGTTTTTGCCACTTCATATGACACTACAGTGGCGGGCTGATAGCCATATGCAAAGAAACAATCAACAAACAAGTAATAACTCATTATCCTTGTTTTTTTCTTCCACATTTGACTCCTTTCCAAACACTTCCTTTTTTATTCATTTTTAGAATTATGGGAAAGTGTTTCATTATATTTCATTCAAAGTTATGGTTGTTATTTTCTGGAGGTGGGGTCCTATGTAATAGCCTCTTGGAGCTTCCATAATAAGATGTTACAGACTGGGTGACTTAAACTACAGGAATTTATTTTCTTGCAACTCTGGAGGATAGAAAGCTGAGATTGGTTTCCTGAGACCTCTCTCCTTGGTCTCAGGAAATGAGATGACTCTGTTCTCCCTGTATTTTCGCATGCTCTTCCCTCTACTTTATTTTAACTAAGGGTTGTCTTTAAAAACACCAACTCTAAAAAGAGTTGCATTCTGAGGTACTGGGGTTAAGACTTCAACATGGGATATTGGGTAGAGGACACAAGTCCACTCATAACAGTTCGTAAAGAAATGTCTTTGCCACATCACACCTGACAATTAGAGACATGGAACAGATAAGCTTTTCCTCTGAATTCTCATTCGATCTCAGACTCAAATTCAGGGTATGTTCTAAGCCTCTATTACTAAAAAACTCATGTTGGTATGAAAAAAATACAAACACCCCCCAAAACCTAGCCCTATCCTTCTTCCTATATATCAACCATTAATTTCCAAACTTGAATTTATAGGGCTACCTAATAGAGTCTGCTCTAACTCAATAAATAACAATGAAACATGGAAATCTACTCTGAGAATTTTACCTTCATGGTGACTAATATCTGATCGCCAGCTTTTGTTGACTTTAATCTTTGAAATTTCTCTTTGGCTTCCCTGTGCCTCTGCCTCTGAAGTGAAGTATAAGTCACATAATGTCATTTCCCATTGTTCTCAAGTAAAATTTTCTATTGCCTCTCAGTTTCACTCTACTGAGTATAGCACCAAGTCTGTACATGTAGTTCTCACTGTTTGATTAACTACAATAACAGAGTTATGTGTTATTTTTGTTTGTTGTATTTTATTGTCTAGTTCCCTCAGTTAAATGAAAACTACACCAAGACATTGTTTTTCTGTTGTTTATTGGCAAATCGGAAGTGTCTAGATTCTGGAATATAACCTGGAAACTGGTAGATGATTAATACATATTTGTTGACTTAACCTAAATAAGCACACTAGGGCATTCCTTTTCTTCTTCTCTTACTGAAATGATGTTATTGGAAATCCATAACTCAGAAAAGCACCATCAATAAAACAAGATATTAGGCACTCTTTCCTTGTGTACTAATCATGTGCTTAGAAACCCTTTCTTTAAGCATTTGTGAGTCTTTGCATTAGTGACACTCTTGATTTTCATTATTATTGACAGCATCTTAAATTTGAACCATTTCAGTATCTTTTAATATTGTATAATATTTTAAAAAGTAGCATTTAAAATGTAGACTTACGTATTATAAATGTTTAAAATGAAATAGTGCTCTAATTCCAACACCATTCTCTGATAGCTTCTTCTTTGAGAAATACTCCAGTGTAAACCATCTTAAATCTCTAAATCAATGTAATCTTGCGGATGACGAGTGAATTCTATTAATTCGTTTTTGAAAATTCTATTAATTTCATTTGTGAAAATTATTCTTGAACCTCTCTTATAGCTCCCTGTAAAACGTGAATATGACATTTGTTGTGGAAATAAGCTGTTCTCTTCTGAAAAGTCTCAGTTCTAATGTTTTTGTTTTCACCCACACGTGGTATTCCTCTATCACTGCAAGTCCCTAGATCAAAAAGTGGTGCGTATATAAATATGTAGTCACTCTATGACACCTTACCCTTCTTCCCACCAGGCTTCTCTCTTAGTCTTTTAAATTAACCTATAAAAAACACTTACAAAACTTAGATGTACCCAAGAGAAGCAGCTATGAATAAAAAAAAAACTCATAAAGGACAACTTAAAAATAAAAATGTTTTTTCCAGCTTCCTAGTTTAAAAATACCATGCTCGTTGAGACTTGTAATGACTAAAAATAGCCCTTAAGTAGAGAAAGATTGTGTTTTTTTAAGATCTGTTTATCTGAAATTTTATGTCAAAAAAATTTAAGAATCAACATTTATATTTCAGCAGTAATGTCTTTTAAGTTCTCAGAGTAACCTCACTCCAACCACATACACACAGGATTAACCACTTCCTGAAGATAACATGTAAGTTCAGAGTTCAGATTTATTTTTGAAAAAAAAAAAAAAAAACCTCAAAGTTTAGAAGCTTCCCTGTATAAAACTTGAGCAGACATTGAAAGTCAGTTATTTTTTCATGAGCCAAACATATGATAACGAAACCCTTGTTCATGAAATATTGGTATGAAATAGTGTAAATTCAAAGGAATAATCTAAAGGTTATTTCATTTATGATTTGAAGTTCTCCTATAATGGAAGGCACATGATCTTTAATAAACTTATTTATCTTATTTATATTTATAGAATATTTTTAGACCTTGAAGGATACAATGACAGCCCAACCATTACCCCATCCAGGAAACTATGCTGGAAATCGCATCAATCATACAAGGGACTCTTTCTTGAAAAAGAAATAATAAGATATGCTTTTAACAATATTTGTTCTTTGCCTTTGATTTGCAACTAGAAATGTTTATGTTTCTCATCATCTGTAAAACACACACAAAAACAACATATTTAATTCTAGCCAAGCTTTATCAAGTCTGGAGGTTCGTAAGAAGCACATGCAAAATGCCTAGATGTAAAAAATATTAGTGGGAAGCCTTAGGTGTGCCTGGGCTCCTGAACCAGAGTGAGGCCCTGAGGCACATTCCCACGGTTTCTCTGAGTCATTTTCCCGTTTCTGTCGTAGGCTGGCAGGGATAATTCTTAGCCAGCTACTCAAACCTCCATATACAGTTACAAGAAAGGAGATAGACAGTTTTTTGTGTATGCCAATTCTGAATAATTGGCATACACAAAAGATCACATTGTAACTGGCGGATTTCCCAAATGACTTGTCTGACAAGACAGCCTATGATATTATGATACAGGGAATAAGAATTTCTTATGAGGTCAGATCAGATGCCCAGAGACAGCAACATCTGACTGGGCTTAGTGAACCCACTTCTCTCACTATCATTGCAAGTGGTACAAAAATGTTTGCAAATTGCTTTGAGTTCTATGATGTCTCCAATGCAAATATGTTCGTTGGGATGGGAGGCCAGGATGAAAGGTATTGTGATAAGCACTTCATATACTTTGTTTCCTTTTATTCTTCCAAAAAATAAAAAAGGCAGCTATTTTTATAGTCTGAATTTTAAAAACAAGCCTTTTGGCTCCGGAGCCTGTGCTTTTCCTATGATACCACAATATTTTCTGTGTAAATGAGATTTTTTTATTCATTTACTACCATCCAACCCAAGCTGAGCTGCCTTGTGGATTCCCCTCTGGGTCTGCTTGTGGGCACGGGAGCTGCGCCTGTTTAGCCTGCAGGTGGCATGTCGTTCTCAGCTTGGGCAACACCCAGCGCCTCACACCAGACCTCTCAGCCCTTGCAGCCCTCGATGCCAAAAATGGGCGAGTCTGAAGGTCGGTCCAGACAGGTGCTTCCAGCTCTCGTTAGACCCGAGACTCCTACACATTTTTGGGGACACAATGAATGATTTTAGGAGCAGAGACACAAGAATCTCATTTCTTTCATTGATTTATTTATGCACACGTGCATGTATGCATGCCTTTATTTATGCACCCTTCATTAAACGACTATTATTTGTGTCCCTACGTGTAGCAGGAATTGCTAGGCATTGGTAATGCTGAGGTTGAAATGATAAGCAGAGTTTCTGCCCTTGTGTAAGTAAGAGTCTAGTGAGAGAGAATAATATAAAAAATAATTGTCAAACGTGTGAGTGGAGTCTTTGAAAAGCATTGTGAAGAAGAACATTGGGAGCTGTATAGCAACGCTGCAGGGAATCTGAACTAGTCCAGATGTCCCAGGAAGACTCACCTTAGGAAACAGGAGATGAAGCGATGAAGGAGTGGTGAGGGGTTACAGAGAATATTGCGAACAAAGGGAGCGCCCTAGGGAGGGGACACTGTGGTGGCAGAGACCAGTGTGTCTGGAGCGTAGAGAACAATGATGGGTTGGTGGGGGGAGCCAAGCTAAGGCTGGAGGGTGGTAAGCAGGGGCCAGATCAGGTCATGTCCCCTTTAAAACTTTTGCTTTTCATCTAGAAATGTGAAAGAAGATTTGTTCAATGTTTAAGCACGGGAGTGCTCAATATTTGTGATTAAGTTGGTGTTATGAAAAGGTCCGTGGAGGTGCTTTGTTTAGAACACAGCAGAGTAATTGAAGTATGTCAGATAAAAAGTAACGGTGGCTTAGGCGGCAGTAATGAAAGTGGAGAGGGAAGAATAGAAGATGTAGGAAAAGTTGGAGGGAGGGAGGGACACACAGGGATGGGTCTGGACATTTCCCATATAAAAGCCAAAGCTGGAGTGGGGAATAGACAGACTCTTATTTATGTGGTCACTTCTGGGGCACTGCATGGATGGCCTCTTTTTTCTGGACAGGCCTCTCTTTCAGCAGGGGACATTGTTTTATTAATCCTCAGGATCAATAAGTGTTTCCTTTACTTGACCTTCTAGAATTTACTGCTTTGTCTGAAAGTTGAAGAAAGACTAAACTAAACTAGGGAACAAAGTCCCCAAGGGCTTTTTCGGGGAGGTAGGGATTTATTTTCTCCCCCCTTGTGTGTCCAAACCAGTACACCTGATCTGATGCAAAATTACCTTCCTCCTGCAGTCTTTCAAGGCTGAGACCTTGAACTCATCCCCTTTACAAAACACCAAGTAAGACTTGGAGGACAGGCGGTGGAAACACTCATTCCTCTTTGGAGGAACTATGTCGCTTGTTCAGAGTAACAACAGTCTACAATATCTCAGGAACTCATACCGAGAGGGGAAAGGAAAGAAAGCTCTGTTGACTACAATATTTGGAATGGAATGTTTAGCTTTTATTTCATCCTATCTTTAGAACTTGATTAAACCAGCATTATTTATCTTCTTCCTTTTATAATCTAAGTAAAAGAATACAAAGTGGTGCCTTTGCCTGGTATAAGAGAGAATATCTAGTTAACATTTTCAGCGTTATTGAGGCCCTAGAGATTTACTTTCCTATCCATTACCGTGATCTGAGCATAAAAGTACCATTTGATCTTCAAAAATTCCTTGCTTTTATTTACTTTGTTCCTTTTCCAACTTGAAAAATCCATGATTAATAAATCCATGGCCTGATAATATATTCAGTCATACACATTGTATACTTTAAAGATAAGAAGGGTTCAAGACCCATAAAGAGAGTCAACTATAGGCTAAAGATTTTTCTAACAGGAGGAGGGAGAGATGATGTATTTGGCAAGGAGAGTGCATATATTTAGTGGTATGTTTAGAGAGGAAAAAATCATCTGATAAGTTATATTTCTTTCTTTTTTTATTGAATTATAGCTGTGTACATTAGTTCAATTATGGGGTATAGTGTGAGGGCTTCATATACAATCTGAAATATTTTCCTCCACCTGTTTGACATAACCTTCATGAGATTTTCTCATTGATTGTGTGAAAACATTCGCATTCTGCATTTAGTAGGATTCACCTGACCCTTCCAAGATGCACCTCAAGTGTGATTGATAAGTTATATTTCTAAACTGTGTCCTCTCTTTGGTGTGAAAACCAATAATTTTCATACCAAAGAGGTAAAATTTATTCTACCATAGTTGAAAAATAGGAATGATGCAAATGTCTTTGTGGTAAAATAATATTTGCTCTTTTGGGTATATACCTAGTAATGCAATTTGGATGGAGTTGAAACACATTCTTCTTAGTAAAGTATCTCAAGAATGGAAAAACAAATATCCAGTGTACTTAATACTAATATGAAACAAATATATAAATCATTACACATCCACAAGAAAAAAAGAACACAAATATAGTCTAGTGAGGGGGAGGGAAGAAGAATTAGACGGGAGAGGGGGTTAGGGAGAGAGGGTTTAGAGGGCAGAGGGAGGGTGATTGCCAATATCTTACCTAATGTGCACAATGGCAGGGTGTTCAGTCGGCGCCCTCCATGAAGAGCGCAACTACAACTTGAACTAGAACTTTACCTTGGAAGTGAGAACAATGTAACCTACAAATTTATACCCTCACATTAAGTTAAAATTTAAAAAAAGAATGTGGTATTATTTATGAACATTTTCATACTGTTTCCTATATTTACATTTTGACCAAGTTTACTTGGCCATGAACTCTCAAATGAGTATTTCCTTTTGTAAAAAAAAACAAAACAAAAACAAAATGTAGGAATAAGAAAATTTCATGAAGCACTTTTTCTATGGGGTGTGGGTAATAGTAGCCTCTCAAAATCTGACAAATGTAAATAAGTAGGTCTTTCTAGGACTAAAGATTTTGTAGCTAAAAGTAAAGTTTTGTATAATTTTTGGATTTCTTTATTCTTCAAGCTCTGCCTAAGTCGAACAAATAGAGAGTGAAAAATTCTAACCTCTTCATGGTTCACCTTTCTTCCTTTCATACACACATTTAAAGATCCAGCCACCTTTTGCCTCGAACACTTTCTCTTCCCCATTCAACCAGTCCGGTCACCACCCCATCTTCTCTGTCCAACTCTCATTCTGAGAAAGCCTTCTTGAAACACCCTTCACAGAGGTTGGTTTTCTCTGTACACATATCAGATCAACAGTCACAGTCAGCACTTAATATTTTGTTGATACTTCAGATTTATCTTAAGATGGGAAGCAATGATTTAGCTCTTAATGTTCACTTAATCACGACAGTTGAAGTCTAGTAATCCAATAAGAATCAGAAAAAAGTAATCTGCAACAGAATCAAGGCAAGTAGCTCCTTTTCTATTTGTTTTGCTCATGTCTATTTACCAAGAAAATTTGTTTCCTAATGCTTCAGATAGAACAGTAAAGCCAGTAATATAAAATGCTATGTATCTTCGACTCTTTTAGAAAGAATATCTTATTACCTACTTATTTTTCTTTTGTCTTCATTCCTGTGTGCAGACTTGGCGTCTTCTTCCATGGTGCACAGCAGGACTAAAGCCATAACATCATTTAGGCCTGATTCTGATGGCAGTAGGTGAAGTTTGCTTTTCCTCTGTCACTATTCATGTATTTATTCATTTATTCTAAGAAATATTTCTCTAAAATCTTCTTTGTACCAGAAACTTTGAAAGGAATTATAGATACAGACATAAATAATATCGAATTTGTATGCGGGTCTACAGAAATAAAAATATGAATTATTAGCTATAATATTTTATATTAGAGTTGATTCAATGATACACACATGTACAGAGAAACCCACCTCTGTAAAGGGCATTTCAGGAAGGCTTTCTCAGAATGAGAGTCAGCCAGAGAAGACGATGGGGTGGCGACTGGAGTGGATGAATGGGGAGGAGAACGTGCTCGAGGCAAAAGACTGATGGATCTTCAAATGAGTGCAGGAAAGGATGAAGGGTGAACAATGAAAGATGTTGCAGCCCATATAGCCTATGGCTAGGAGGAGTGAGAGTTATAAGAAATACCTGTGTTGCTCAATCATGGAACACCTGGGTGGAAAGGGCGTGGAGAGGGAGTTATCGCTCCTAACAAGCACGAGAGCTCACGAGATGAGAGCAGTGGTGAATTGGCAGTCTCTACACCTGTAGTGTTGAGAGGCACGAGATCAACCTTACATTAGGCTGGAGGAGCAGGCAGTCAAGGAGTATGCACATTCTATCACGGACCTGCTTACTCTGGCTCTGTCTTCTCTCCTGCCTGCAGAACGCCAGCACGGCGTCTCTCTGCTGAAGATTACCAAGCTCCACTAAAGACTAAGATCTATCTTTCTAAGAAGACTGCTTTACTCTCTCTAAGACTCTCTCTCTCTCCAGCTAAAGTAGATAGCCCTCAGGCACCTTAGAGAAACTGAACCTGAGCAAGGTAACTTAGCGGTCTGCGTCGGGAACCTAGTTAAGCCGGGCCCGAGACCTGGCCAGTCCAGGGCGTTGGCAAGAAGTGTCAGAAGTGACATGTGACAGAAAGAGGTTACACTTTTTATTCTCTATTATTTGACATACAAAATTTTGTATTCCTCGTTTACTTAATGATTTTAGCATTACTACTTATTATCAATAATATCATCAAATATTGATTCTATACTCTTCATAATGATAGGACTATCTCTATTTTATGCTTATGTAACATCCTTCCAATGCAGTTGACCTATTCTTACCATGTTTGGGATGTCTTTCAAATCTGGGTATTGAAATCTGAATGTTCACAATATTCAGCACCAGAAGTTGCCATCACCTCTTAGATAGTAAATGAGTGTTATAATTTCTCAACTCAAGAAAAAATGTTCTTAATCTTTCAACACCCAGATGTGTTAAGGTCGATACTGCAGTGATACTGGGAACTACCTCAAAGTCACTCATATCCACGCCCAGCACTTTTCTGACTCCACACCATCCTAGAATGGAAAATTTTGTCTTGAACTCAGCACTAGTTAGAGGTGCACATTTCCTTTTCTGGGAAGACTTGTAACTGGCACAGATGTGACAAAATTATTGTGGCAAAAGTAAAATAGTGAGACTAGATCAATCCCAAGCAAATGTGTCATAAAGAACTCAATAAAGGTAATCTCTACCTTCCACCACTGGAAAAGTAGAGATTACTTACGTGCTGTTCACTTACAGAAAGAAAGAAAAAGAAGCTTCCCTGCCTGTCTTTGGAGCTTTAGCTTTTTTATTTTCAACTAACTAAAAGAATGATACACTGGAAATTAAGGCTTTTGATTTAAATGATTTTTGTATACTATTATTCACCATTCTTAAATTCTAGGATTAGGGATGAAAATATTCCCTATGACTTTTAAACGCCTTTGGGATCAGAGGATGAGGCGCCCAGAGAAATGTCCAGAATACATATCCTGGTCTTACTGAATTTAGTAAAGGAAAAAAAGTTCTGTCTTCAGCTTCATCAGTGCTTTGGGTAAAGTAAAATTATCCTAACAAAAATATAAGTAAATATTTTGACTGCATTTCACATATGTATGATGTACCAAAAATTGCATTACAAATGTTTGGAGGTGGCTAAATAGTTACTCGCAGTTGGCCATAATATGTCTAGATGATGTGAAGCAGATAGGTTCTGTTTGCTATCAAATGGACTTTCCACTACTGGAGAACTGAACACGAAATTCTTGAGCATTTGCAAATCTCCTCATAGCATTTATTTATTTCCACTGAAAGTATTGGTACAAAGAAGAGGCATTCTGTGTAATTAGGTTTATTTTTATTATTGCTAAGACTGTGATTCTATTTACTGTCTGGCATGGACACATCTTCATTTGAACTGAGAAATACGGTCTCTGTTTTAGAACAGAGAGGGTTGGCATCTGAGGTCAAGGACATGAGAACCTCCCTCTCCTCGCCTCCCCCTGTCAAGGCAGATCGGGACACTCAGACCAAAGACAGAGCTGATGGGAAAAGTTTAAGGTGAAGGGCTTAGTTCCTTCAGTTCTGGGACTTAAATTTCTGGCATTCAGTGTGTTTCATCATTTCCTAAATGTAAAGGAAAGATTAAGAAGCATCGATCAGTTGTAATGTTGTATGAAATTTTTCATCTCCTAATCAGACCATTTCTAGCTAATATAAGGGACTCTAGAAGAATAAGGAACATAGAGATGCAATTTGGGGGGTCCCAGGGCAGCAGGAGGATTAACAGTCATTGGATTACTGTCCACAGGATGGCCCGAATCCTATTGTAGTAGCGATGGTGATCGGGAGGAGAGTTGGAGTGGACATTGGTACTGGCATAGGAAATTGAATAGAAATTGAACCCTTTCTATATACTAGTCGTCTTTTAGAATTTACCTTGGACTTTGTAATAAGATTTTATGTGTATGTTATACATATATACATATATATACACACATGCAGATAATACATACATATATATAACTACTAAAATCTCTGTTCATGCCCTATGATATTTAAAGATAATTATTGAAAGCCTTTTAGAAATACTTCCTCAATCATAAACAGATTGCTTCACAGAAGCTTATAACTTGATGAAATGGAATTTAAAGGTACTGGTTACTTTATGAAGCAAGGTGATACCAAAGATTGAAAATTCCCCTTCAAAACATACAAATTGTTTTAATCTCTCTGTGTACGTTCTCTGGTATTATTAATAACAGGAGAATGAATCTTTGAATTTAATGGCGAAGTGTTTCAGTGTTAGGTGGGTAGTGGGCAATGCTCATCCTCTCTCCAGAGACTGTCAGAAAAGAGCGTCGCTGATCTTCTCTGTGCATTTGAACACCAATACTTTCCTTGCACAAGAATCTAGTGTTTGTATTTTCTTCCCAATGTTTGGGTATCATTAAAAGTATGATATGCAAGGAGTGAGTTCCTGAACACCAGTTTGCTCTTTCTTTAAATACAATTTTCATTAGACACACATGACTCTGTTTACACAAAACAAAACATAAATACTATCATTATTATCATCTTTTCAAGCAGGATGAGTACTCTAATTTCTTTTCTGATCATTTAAATCTTTTTACCTTCTGAAAGCAGTATCAAATTTGGTAGTCAGTTGTAAATTGGTGGGACTTACGTAACAGCTTATCAACATTTGGAGACGTTGATACTTGATGTCTTCCTCTTAGGGAAAATTTGCCTCCAAATTTTGAGTTGGAAAGTTACTAGAATAACTGTTTAAAAAAGAATTACAATAAATGGCTTTTTAGATTTGGGGGTATGTATGGTAAGCATTGTGTACAAACTGAAATATCTGTGCTGCTGCTCAAGGCAACGAATAAAATCTCAATTACAAAAAAATAAGTAAGGAAATATAATGAAGAGGACTAAGGATGCTGAACATGACCTTTGTGACTTTCCTGTCTTGCCCCCTCTTTCCTCAGTTCTTATAAAATTGAAACACACTATTCTGAATTGTATTTCCTGGGTGACCATTTGAAATACTCTGCCTTTCTGCTCCTTGTAAAGACTGCTTTCCAAGACAGACTTGATTTTTAATAGCGTCTACGTGCTGACGTCTAACCTGGACTAAAGCAGCCTTTCCAGCTGACACTCAGGCAACACAGTGGATTTCTTAGGAAGCTGCCTGGCTGGTTCATGTTATGTTAAGAAGAGGGAGAAGGAGCAAATTTCTGGATATAGGCACAAAAATCCAAAGCATCCTTCTTATTGTTCAGTTTGCTGACTTCAGCCAGGCTTTTCTGCGGTACTTACATGAGCATTTAATGCCTGACTCAATGGACCCAAAAGCATTTTGCTATGGTCAGCAGTTAATTCAACTGGGTAGACATTTATACCTTGGTGCCCAGCATTGGTTGCTGGGGGTCAAGTGATGAAAAATGACAGACCCTTCTCAAATATTTCACTGTACTTCAAAATCACAAGGCAGGAGATGTGGTGGATAGGCATGATTGTAATTGTACAATCAAGATCCAAAATCAGTATTAAAAAGAGCAGTTAGCTCCGGGAGTAACCAGGAGAATGAGAAGCAAAGTTGGAAGACCAACAGGAACTCAGCATGAGAAAGTGGGAGATGGAGAGTTCCAGGCAAAAGTATCAGTACAGTCTACACAAACTACACAGGTGAGGGAGGCCTGGCTGGAGCCCTCCGAGGGGTCTGTGTGGCTGGGATATAACTGTACAAGGCTGAGAGACGGGAAGATGATGGTAAAGATGCTAAGAGCCTGGCGGCTTTGCATAAACCTGGGACTCTTTCCTGGGGACTATGAAATACTAATAGCTTATATTTTTAAATTAGAAAGATGAGTAGATATGCCTGTCACAAGGCCCACCTTCTCAGCCATATGGTGTGTGAGTTAGAAGAACTCTGAGGCTGATAGATTCTGGCAGGTAAAGACTAATTTTCTTAGTTTAGGCCTGAAATAATGGCATATTTTTTTAAATTTTTGTATGGAAGGTTTATTTCTCTATGTTAATTAAATAAAAATTACATATTTTTATTGTGTACAACATGGTGTTTTGAAATTTGTATATGTTGTCGAATGCTAAATGTAGCTCGTTACAATCTGCATTACTCACATTCTTATCAGTTTTTTGTGGTGGGAATAATTGAAATCTACTCTCTTAATGATTTTCAAAAATATAATACATTATGGTATTATAGTATTAACTATAGTAACCATGTTGTACAGTAGATCTCTTTAAACTTATTCCTATTTAAGGAATTTTTTTTTTTTTTTAGACAGAGTCTCACTATGTCATCCTCGGTAGAGTGCTGTGACATCACAGCTCACATCAACCTCAAACTCTTGGGCTTAAGCAATTCTCTTGTCTCAGCCTCCCAGTAGCTGGGACTACAAGTGCCTGCCACAATGCCCAGCTATTTTCCTGTTGCAGTTGTCATTGTTGTTTAGCTGACCCGGGCCTGGCTCAAACCCACCAGCCTAGGTGCATGTGGCTGGCACCATAACCACTGTGCTACGGGCGCCAAGCCTCTAAGGAATATTTGGAACCCTTTGATCAAAATCATCCTGCTCCACACCTGTGGCAACACCCTTCCACTCTCTGCTTGTGAATGCCACTGTTTTAGGTTCCTCATATAAGGGAGATCAGGCGGTAATTGTCTTTGTGTGCCTGGCGTATTTCAGTTAACATGATGTCCTTCAGATCCATCCATGTGGTCTCAAATGACAGAAATTCCTCCTTGTTTAAGGCTTAATAACATTGCATTGTGTATTTATACACATTTTCTTTATCCATTGATACATCAGCGGACACTTAGGTTAATTCCGTATTTTGGTTAATGTGAATAGTGCTACAAATAAGCATGGGAGAGCAGAGATCTCTGACATACGGACTTCATCCCTTTTAGATATATACCCACCAGTGGTATTGCTGGACCGCATGGTAATTTCATGTTTAATATGTTGAGGACTCTCCATACTATTTTCCGTAATTGTACTAGTTTACATTCCCATATATCTGGTGTTATATTGTGATGCTTTGTCATGATAACCAAAGAGTGGGACTGGATAAAATTGATAACAGATTGGAGATAGATAATCCTCATTGCGCTCAAGATACCAGCAAAATGGGGCGAGGCTTACTTTTTAACAACTGTATTGAAATAAAATTGACACACAAAACATTTACAAAATATTCTCTGAGTGTTGGCCACCTTTTGGCAGAATTTAGTAATAAATATTTTGTAAATATAGGTACATTTAGCTACGATTTCCCATTTCTCTCATACAGGAATGACTTTAGAGGTAATTTTTGGCACACCCTGTCCATATGTGGTTTTTTTCCCTATGGTTTCTCCAATTCAGCATGATTATTTTTTGTATTATTTTTTGTATTCCCATTTTGTAATAAATATTTTGTAAATATAGGTACATTTAGCTACGATTTTCCATTTCCCCCATACAGGAATGACTTTAGAGGTAATTTTTGGCACACCCTGTCCATATGTGGTTTTTTTCCCTATGGTTTCTCCAATTCGGCATGATTTTTTTTGTATTATTTTTTGTGTGTATCAACATAATAGTTCATTCTTTTTATTACTGAGTAATCATCCACGATATGAAGATGCCATCTTTTGGTTATCCATTCATAGGCTTATAGATATTTGTATTGTTCTGGTTTGAGGCTATTACAAAAAAAAGTATGGTGACATTTGCAAGTGAGCTTTTTGTGTAAACATATGCGTTCTTTTCTTTTGGATACTTGCCAAAGATTAGAATGGTTTCATCCGACTGTAGATGTAGGTCTAATTTTTACAAAGGCAAAAACAAACTGCAAATTGTTCTTTAAAGGGTTGGCCATTTACATTTTGATGGGCATTGTTTCAGAGGTTCAGTTTCTTCAAATTCCCACCAACATCGTTTTGGTTAGTCTTTTTTACTTTTAGCCATTCTAAGAGGTCTGTAGTGCTATCTCGTTGTGGTTTTAATTTGTGTTTCCCTAATATCTAATGATGTCGAGCATCTTTTCATGTGCTTATTTACCATCTATTCTATCTTTTGATAGTATCTATTCAAACCTTACTCCTCATTTTATTTTTTATTTTTTATTTTTTGTGTCCTGGTTATTGTGTTTGGATAAATATAAATAGTCAGGGAGAAGTTGACTTATACAACATAGTTTTTGTCATGCCAGGGACTCTCTAAACCTTGACTCAGGCCATTAGCAAATGGAAAAGAGTTCATGCTTATCTGGGTAGATGTTGTTCTGCTTATCACTACAATGCATACAGATGGGGAGGCAGTGTTACAGTCCAAAATGTTACTCAAATGGTGAACTTACTGATGTTTATGTGCCTGAGTGACTTTCAAGTGGTAATTTTCCAGTAGAAAAATATGCTGGTAATTTAACGTTAGGAATATGCTCAAACTAAGCAAAATAATAATAGTCAAAGTTTTTCTTATGTTGGAGATTCCTAGTTGCTACTACTATATCTTAGTTGTCTTTTTTCAAGTAATTCATATTCATAATTCTCCCCTGTATCCTTGGAGCTCTTCACTAAGAGTACATTACTGGACCAGTTCAAAGTTTTATGCTCCACATTTTCCCAGTCACCAAAGTTTAATTTTTTCTCATTCCATTGTGTAAAAGCCCTATCTTCACTAGATGAATATTATGTATTAGTTGTTGAATTCCTTGCTTGTCTAAACAAGGTGATGTTTTACCCAAGTTAAAATATGCAAGTCTCTAGAAAGCTCTCAGGAAAATTTAGTTGTAGCAGAAGACTAAAATGGGAGATGATTTTAGGTATATGTATGGCTTTTTTTCAAACAATCTCAAAATTGCATATTATGCATAGCTGACTTCCTCTGTAGAGACACCTCTTTTCATAATATAATTGATAGTTTTCTTTGCTCTTTCTTATTTATTGCTATTTATTATCAATCCTTGTGGGAAGAAAAAAGAAAATTAAAAAACAGAATAAAGGCTCCTTGCCTGTAGCACAGTGGTTACAGCACTGGCCACATGCACTGAGGCTGGCGGGTTCGAACCCGGCCTGAGCCAGCTAAACAACAATGACAACTGCAACAAAAAAGTAGTCAGGCATCTATGGCGGGCACCTGTAGTCCCAGCTACCTGGGAGGCTGAGGCAAGAGAATCACTTAAGCCCAAGAGTTTGAGGTTGCTGTGAGCTGTGATGCTACAGCACTCTACTGAGCGTGACACAGTGAGACTCTGTCTCAAAACATTAAAAAAAAAAAAATTTAAAAAAAAAATCAGGAAGAGGAAGAAAACTGACCATAGATTAAAAGATAAGAATCTAAGGCAACAGTCCACCTCTTTGATATATATTTAATTTATCTAGAACATTGATTTTGGGCTAATAGTCATATTGTAAAACAATGTTTATCAAATAAAGTTATATGGGCTTTTTAAGTATTTATAGACTTAAAATATATTTAGTCTATTTGAAATATCTATTTCTAGGTACGCTACAGGCTCAAAAACTATATACTCAGCAACGAGTACAAAATGAGTCATTAAGAATGTTCTGATTTGAACTGTGTCCTCCAAAAAAACACACTAATATCCTGATCCCTGAGACAAAGAACATGACCTTATTTGGCGATGGGGTCATTGCCTGTGAAATTAGTAAAGATGAGGTCACTCTGAAGCAGGTTGGCCCCTTACTCCAGCCTGACTGGTTCCTTGTAAAAACAAAAACGATTTGAAGTGAGACACAGGGAGAACTTCCCAATGTCAACAACAAGGTGCGGTGACAGAGACGGAGACTGGAGAGATGTGACTTGGAGCCAGGGAATGCCAAGAAGTGACAGCCACTTACCAGAATGCTGAAAGAAGCCAGGGGCCATCTACCCACAGTCTTAGGGAGGCAAGGCCTTGTCCACACCTTGATTTTGAACTTCAAGTCTTCAGAATTGTGAAAAAAATATATGTTGCTTTAAGTCACCTACTTTATGTTGCTTTGCTATGATGACCCTTAGGAAACTAACACAATGAAGAAAGAACATTTTTTAATAAAATTTCAGGCATCATTTAAGATATCCAGTAAACTCTGTCAGTTGACCACTGAAGGTAGGTACTGTAACAAACTGGTCTGCGTGCAGAGATGGTCAACAGAAGGAACTAGGCCTCTTGCCCTGATAACGTATATGTGGTCTGTGTCTGGTTTATGGAAATTAGGTCAACTTAAAGAGATGCTAAATATAGGGAAGTGCTCAACAACAGATGCTCTACTTAGTTTATGTGTGAAATAGTCAAAATAAAAATCCCACAAAATAAAAATGTGTGAAAATCCACAAAATAAAAATTCCATGGATCAGAAAACTAACCAGTGAAGATTTATCCACACTCAGATGCTTTGGGTCGCAGGTTGAGTGCCTTTAAAGAATTGCTTTGGGCGGCGCCTGTGGCTCAGTGAGTAGGGCATCAGCCCCATATACCGAGGGTGGAGGGTTCAAACCCGGCCCTGGACAACAAGCCCTGCAACAATGACAACAAAATAGCCGGGTGTTGTGGCGGGAACCTGTAGTCCCAGCTCCTCGGGAAGCTGAGGCAAGAGAATCACCTAAGTCGAAGAGCTAGAGGTTGCTGTGAGCTGGATGCTGTGACACCATAGCACTCTACCAAGGGCGACAAAGTGAAACTCTGTCTCTTAAAAAAAAAAAAAAAAAAGAATTCCTTTGGCACTCAACCTGCCAAAGAAGAATTGTGGGTCTAAGTTTTTGGTAACTAACTTCCTCGTGTACAACAGCTTGTTGTGTATTTTCAGGTCTTACTTCTCCCAGGCCTCATGATCTGTCCTCACTGGGACGTGCCCTTCCTTAGGGAGCCAGCATGAACATAGACCAGGATGTGAACAAGCACCCAGGTGCTCATGGGAAGTGGAAATCCCAAAAAGGACCGAGGGAAGCCAAGTATCACTAATCCTTGTGAGAAGCTAGCCTGGAGGTGTGGCAGAGAGGCTGCAAAGATGGTCCAGACGGGGAGGACCTCCAGGGATGCTTCCCCAGAAGGAATCAGCGGCCATTGGATGAGTGAGAGAATGAGAAATAATTAAAGTGATGCCAAAGAAAGAATTTCCTTTTAACAGGCGCTTCACGCCTCATTCCTCTCTCCTGAGTGGAAGTGATGTTGAAGACTGTTAGATAGGAACTACTTTCTACTTTGGCCGCAGCGTGTGTCGTTTTTGTCCATTCACCCTCTCTGTTGTCAGACAAGTTGGACCAGATAACGCCAGCAGGGGTCAGTTACTTGCGGGCTCTGCTGTTTCCAAAATACATGGTTTTTCCTCTCTCTAACATAGAATAATTTCATTCCAACCTCAATGAACAGATAATTAACACCTGAGGATTATTGTAATTTTTTACAGAAAATTTGTCAGCCAAGATAGTCTGTGGAGTTGTCAGAGAGCCAGAGTTTGGGGGAAGGAAAAGGGATTAGCAATCCCAAGAGGAATGATCCGATTCATGATCTCAGGAATAGAATTTGAAAAGCGTCTGTTTGTAGACTTAACACATTGGAAACACAGGTAACCCTTACACACGTATTGCTGATATTTCTGGCAGGGAAGAAGAGGGACTGTCTTCTGTGACAACTTCTGATTCTGGAAGGAGGTATAAAATAAGTCTTTTTTGTAAGGTTTTGGACAATTTAATTTTCTTAGACACAATAGATCTTAATGTTATGTGAAAAGGAAAAGGGAAAAGAAAAAGTGACTATTGCCTCTTATCTCCTAAGAACAATAAATGCTCCCTCCCCCTCTGGATTCTTGTGCTAATGGAAAGTGACAGAGCAGAGTTCAGTCTTCTGTAGGAGTCTCCCCGGTAGGCTTGGCTGAGAGTGGAACACCCTGTTGGAACTCCTGCTGCTCAGAGAAGAGAATGTCGGTGGCTCATCAGAGATTGGAGAACCAGTCCATCCAGGGATCTGGACCTCCGTCTCTGTGCGCCATCTACCATCCCCATCTCTTGTTCACCTGCATGATTCAACAGTCAAATGATTTCTTGATAGATGAAAAAATGGAAATAGATGGAAAAATGTCTATCTTAATAGGACAAGGGGACTTATTGGCCAAGAATCTAAGTCTGCGGAGGATAGAGTCTAAAGTTTATCAGTTAATCTTCTTGATTATTTGCAGACTTTTTAAGCCAATGTATTTTCAGCTTTTATTAAATCTGTATTAATTTTTTTATCTTTTAGCAAGGCTGATGAAAATTCATTTACCTAGTTATTTTATTGGTATTCCCTTATGTTTGAATAATTATTGTTACATATTCTGAATGTAATTTCTTTGCAGGACTCTTTTTAAACTAATTGCTCACTTTATGATATCATATTAGTTAAACTTAGGTTATGCTATAGAGAAAAATATATAAATAGGTATCGTGGGGATATTGTGGCACCCCCACAGCGCCCCCACAGCCTGGGAAATGCTCAGGGAGCAACTCTGAATTGATGAAAACTCAATCAGCTACTTATTTTATTGGTATTCTCTATGCTTGAATAATTATTATTACATAGTACCTTCTAAATGCAATTTATTTGCAGGACTCTTTTTGAACTAATCGCTCATTTTATGACTTCGTATTAATCAAAATTAGGTTATACTGTAGGGAAAAATACATAAATAGGTATTGTGGGGATATTGTGGTGCCACCCACAGCACCCCTACAGCCTGGGAAATGCCCAGGGGGCGACCCCCAACTACTTCTCCTCCTTTAACAACATTCTTTCCACCTGCCAGAAGTCACATAGCTCATGCGTACTTTTCCTATTATTGGCAAACACACAGTTTTCCCTCTTTAAGGTTGATCTCTACCTCAGGTATTAAGATTTATGCAACCTTGTTAAGACACTGTATAAGTAAAGCTGTTGCCACAGTTCAGGTCCTGGCTGCAGCCATCAGCTGTGTCCGTCCTCCCAGCACCAGCCTATCTTTTGTCTCCTGTCTTTCTTGGCTTTATTTCTTCATTTCCCACCATTTCCACTCAGGTCAACTCTCCTTCCTCACGCCAGGTCGCGAGAGGTACAACAACAATGTCCTTCATAAGCTGAAAGTTAATTTGTATTCTGTATTTGAGTATATCTCTTATTAGTGATTGCATATATATGGACATATATGTGTACACATATCTTTCTTTGTGTGTGAGAATATACATTTATATGCAATAATGATAATATCACATTTATTGAACATACACTATAAACTGAGAATTGCTGTATTTTTCATGGAGTAAGTCATTTAATTTTACAATGATGCTGTGTATCCTCATGTTACAAATTAGGAAGAAGACACACTGAGAATTTAATATTTTATTAACATTCACATAGTCAGGAATCAACAGATCCAGGATCCAAATACCAATGAGGTCTTTCCAAGACAAGGATATTGTAATCCTTACAATGTCTTAACGCTTCTCAGCCTTTTGGCTAAGATCGGGTTGTAATCCTTAACAATGTCCAAATGTATAATATGAGGCAAATCACTTTAGAGTCTTAATGAAGGCAATGGTAATGCATAGGGTAAATATCTGTGAGAAACTGTGTATGCATATTTTTCTCCCATTTTCTCTGAGGTTCCTTCCTTCCTTTCTTTATTTCCAACTATGACAAGGCTGTACTCATTTGGATTATATAATTTGCATTTGTACATTTTACGTCAAAGTGTGCCTACCCTTCACCCAGGTTCTTTATTATCTATTACTGTATTTCATCCCCACTTAGTCCCAGTCTGTTTCACACTGGTCTTGGCCCCTGACCTTCGTACTGAATGGTGACCCAGCCCGTTCTCATTCCCTGGCTGCCATTGCACTGTGTTCAACTTTTTCACCTGAACAGGAGTTCAGTGATTTGATTGGGATTAGTCTTGATATTTTTTGTTTATTCTTGTAATTAGATACTACACTAATCTGCACCATAAAATGTCACTTCTATACAATTCCCTTTAAAAGCATCTTTACTGAGCTAAATTTGCTTGTTGGTGGTCTCAATAAAGGACTGATTTTAAATGTGGAAAGCAAAAAGAAGGGGGAGATAGAAAAAAACAGAAAAGCTAGAATACTATTTCACATTACTCAAAAGTCTTTCAGTAAGGCAATGCTTCTTGAAAGTTGGGCTCTGGATCAGAGTCACCTTGGGAACTTGGAACTTAGTAGAACGACCCCCACCTTGGGTTTACTGAATCCAATACTCTGAGGGTGGGGCTCAGAAAGATGTGTTTCTCCCACCTCCCCCCAACTTGAATTGAATTGAGTTTTTCTCTTGTACAGGCATGTATTACGTCATCTACTGGCTTCATATTAATATGGAGTACATTAGATATTTGCTTTTCTATTCTTGTGAAGCTTTACTAAAAAGAATGTGAAGTCTTTACGAAAAATATGTAAAGTCTCTATCTTTCTATGGCCGAATAATATTCCATGGTACCCATATAGCACAGTTTTTTAATCCATTCCTGCGTTGATAAGCATTTAGGTTGTTTCCACATCTTGGTGATTGTAAACTAAGCTTCAATAAACAATCTCGTGCAAATGTTCTTATGATAAAATGATTTTATTTTCTGGGTAGATGCCTAGTAATGGGATTGCAGAATCAAATGAAAGGTCTATTTTGAGTTCTTTGAGATCACAGTCTAAATTAAAATACATTAACCTATCAAACTATGCCTCCACAGTCCTGCTGGTTAGTTCATGTTTAACCAATTTCACTTCCTTCTTATATTTTCCCTGTATATTTAATGTTGGGCTTAATTTCTTTTATCTCCTACATATCATTTTTAACAAGTCATAAAATGCTCTGGATTGTTGTCCCATCATCAGTCCCAACATATTTTGAGTTCCCAGAAGACAGATTCGGCTGGTTCTTGTGGATCTCTACTCTCTTCCACTTAATCTGGCCAGTGTCTGACTCGCAAATGATGTGAAGCACTATTGGTTCAATTAAATAAGAAAGGACAAGGTGAAAATGATGTGATGATGAGTGCTCACAGAGGTCACAAGAATCATTTCAACGAGGAACACAACCAGAGCTATCTCCGCAAATTAGGGAGGGACTCAGACAGTTAAAAGCCATTGTCAGCTGTGAAAAGATTGAGGGGATGAGGTAGAAAACAGAAAGGGTTTTTCGGCTATAGAAAAAATAATTCTCTGAAATTTTTCTGTCTACAAATAATCCTTAAACCATGTCTGCAACAATGAGTTGTCAAAAAACATTCATGGCCAGAGGAAATAACTCTTCCCCCCCAAAAAATACAGTTTATTTTTGAATTAGTAAAGAATAAACTGTAATACCCAGTGGAAACTGGCATATATATGAATTCATGGTCCTCTTGGAGCGCAGAAATCTATCCTTCCAAAAATTTCAACTCTGTAATCAGCCAACAGTCCATTTAAGACTCCCATGTAACTATCTGACTTAGTTAAGATGGATAAAGTAGCCAGATGGCTATTTCCAGGATCCAGATTTTCCTCTTAGAGAGAATATTGCCACAGTCAGAATTTGGATATGAACTTTTTTTTGTTCACGTGTATTTTTTTCTAATTTCAGAATATTACAGAGGTACTCACATTTTCTTTACTTGTTTTGCTTTGTACATGCAGGTGTCTCCCTGTGTCTGTATGCAACATAAAACACTGTTCATTTAGTAAGAACAGGTGTTTGCAGCACAATAATTAAAGGAAACGTACTTTAAAAAAAAAAAAAGCAGAAATAAGAAAAATCAAGGCTAACCTATCACTTGGCAAAGGCAGGTGTCCTGTAAGGATTAAACTATTTGCTTCTTCTAGGTAATTTAACACAGCCCATATGTATGTATTAGGCTGCAGAAATATTTATACAAACACACCTTAAATGATCCCAATAAAATTCTTCATTCAATTGTCCTGGGCGCCTCGTGTTCTAATGAGATTCTGGCCAGAACAGAGGTTATGAGTCCCAGAAAAGTGTTATCTTAGAGTGTTCCTTCGATCTGTGAGAACAAATAGATTATAGCAACTGCTTGATAGAGCTTTCATTTTCCATAGGTTTCTTTAAGTCCTTTCTATTAAGGCTTTTAAGCTGTACTAAATTTTAATACTTTAAGAATATTATATTCCATGGTGAAGGAAAAAGTAAAAAGAAGATGGTAGACCATTTTTTTTTATGAAATTCTAAAGTCTAAATAATCTAAATTCTAAAGAACCCTGTGGGGGGAACATAAAGCTCCTGAAGAGGACAGTGCTTGTTAATGATCTTGTAACACGATTTGTCAGTCCTCTACAGATGTCGCCACAAAAACTTTTATTTTTCAGATACCTGGCTTTGACCAGAAGCATAGGCAAGGAGCAAAGGAAAAATATTCTTTGAATTATAAAATTTAACTTTACTGTTTGCAGAGCTTGAAATTTCATAAACAAATAACAAAAAAGATAATGAAGCGATTCTAGTCTTGAAGACATGCTCTTTTATTTGAATCTGTATTTACTTAACCGATCAATATAAATATAATTCAGTGTATTACACATTTTTTGTCTGCTGTGCACTTTGATAAGTAGGCATACATGAGAAGAGAGAGAGCTGCATGAGAAACCACTGCTTATCTAATCCATGTGTTGAACACATCAACTCTGAAACTGCTATTCAAGCCAATCAGCTCATCTCTTCTTTCATTCTCAGACAGGGCATCCTATCAGTTCCCTGGGGATTGCTTGCTTGTTCCCCATTAAAAAAGAGAGAAAGGTGCCAGGCGCAGTGGCCTTGCCTGTAATCTGCATTTATTGGGAAGCTGAGGCAAGAGTTGGAGGTTGCAGTGAGCTAAGATTGCCTGGCTGCACTCCGACCTGGTCAACGCAGAAAGATTTTGTTTCTTGGAAAAAAGACAGACAGAGGGTCGGATCGGGTTGGATCGGTTTGGGTCAGTGCCTGGGCGTTTGGCTACTTACCTCGCCTGTAAAATGGGGAAGAGATCACAAATAAAGGTCAAAAACATAGAAAAAAAAAAAAAAAGAAAGAAAAAAGAGAGACAGGGGAAAGTCCTGTCTAAAGAAGATCCATACAGCTTAGAAAGAAGAAAATGGGAAATGTGAGATGGGGCAGGGTCCCATAAAGGGATCAAGTACTAAGTTTGGTTAAAGTAAGCCTATTTTGTGACGCTAACAGAATTTTCCAAGTCTCTCACGTTGAACTTAAACTTCTACTTCAATCAGAACAACCCAGGAGGCATTTTTTAAACCCACTCTACACTTTCTCACCAGGGCACGCCACTTTTCTCCCACTTAACTTGGCCTTGCAGGGCCTGCCCCTCCCTTTCCTGCATATTCAAATGTGCCCACTGGGAAGCATTCCTGGGCCATTCCACCTGGAAGAGAAAATTTCCTCAAATTCATATATTGCTTAGCTACCAATACCAATGAAAAAGGTAGTTTACAGAAGAAAAAAAAAAATCCTGGACCAGATAGTCAAATATTTATAATAATTTATCTTTGACTAGACCTTCAATAAATCTTTAACTCTTATAACTCCTTCTGTCCTTATCCTTCAAATAAAGTCATGTCTGTTCTGCATCTCAAACATGTTGTCAGGATAAAATGATGCCATGCTTGTGAAATGTTTGTACGTGGTAGTTGGTTATGGTTAGGTAAAGTATTTGTGTCAGTTCTACCAAATCAAGCTGTGACAGTGTACCTTCTGGTGACCCTAATCCTCTTTCACATCTACTTCCTTATTGCCTCAACTCATTTTAATGTATGTTTATCATTTCTGATGGTGAAAGTAACAAATGCTTATTTATAGAAAATGTTAATGCACACACAAACATAAAAATAACATTCAATGGTAATGTTATAACAAAGAAATAACCACTAAGCCAGGAAATAGTGGCATTCGTGTATTCTTCTGTGTGGGTGTGGGTGTGGGTGTGGGTCTTCGCAAATCGGCAATTCAAACATATCCTATGCATGCCCCATTCTCCATGTCTGTTTTTGTTTCCTCAGGGCAGCCATAATATTCTGACATGAGTTGTGTCTCACTAGGCACATAGCACTGTGCCTTGCGTGTTATAAACGTTCCATGCATGAGCTTTAATCCCAGAATGACTTACAGCTCTCTGAGTGATACATATAATATTATGCAAAACAGAACTACTGCCTTTAAAATTATTATGTTCTTATGGGCAGACTGAAGCCGTCACATATAGCACTGACTTATTTCCCCTTTTCCTTTCCTTTTGATTCAGTTTGTGGCCCAGCCCAACTGTCAACAGCTGCTGGCATCTCGCTGGTATGACGAGTTTCCGGGCTGGAGGAGAAGGCACTGGGCTGTGAAGATGGTGACGTGTTTCATCATAGGACTTCTTTTCCCTGTCTTCTCTGTGTGCTACCTGATAGCTCCTAAAAGCCCCCTGGGACTGTTCATCAGAAAGCCATTTATCAAGTTCATCTGCCACACGGCCTCCTACCTGACCTTTCTGTTCCTGCTGCTGCTGGCCTCTCAGCACATCGACAGGTCCGACTTGAACAGGCAAGGCCCACCGCCAACCATCGTGGAGTGGATGATATTACCGTGGGTCCTGGGTAAATGTGTTACTACAGAAAATATAATAAAAACGCGTTGCTGCCGTGGGGGGTTGTTGCTCAGGAAATAATATTCATTAGTGTTTGGGACGTAGGCCTCTTTAAAGCACGTTCTGACCGTTGTGTAAGAGCTCCAAGACCTGACCCCAGAAGGTGAGTAAAGGCTCTACAAGCTGCCAGGGGCCCTTTCCCAAGTGCAGCCCAAGAAATTGACATGTAACCTTCAGTTTTAGAATCCCATATTTTAATGGCTCTATATTCTATAGAATGATTATGGGGGGGAGGTTTCTTTATTTGTTTGTTGTTTATTTATTAAAACTTCTCGATATCTCTTATTGGCCGTAAATAAACATTTTAATATTCCTAAGAGGTAAGTCATCTAAAAGAAAGCACAAATCACTAAAGAATCAGTGATGTATATAAAGTAACTGCAACCTTTTTTTTTTTCAGTTTTTGGCCAGGGCTGGGTTTGAACCCACCACCTCTGGCATATGGGGCCAACGCCCCACTCCTTTGAGCTACAGGCACCACCCACTGCAACCTTTTTTTAAGAGAACAAGCCATTCAAATGTATCTTTTAATTTTATGTGAAACCAAAATAATAGCAAATTAATCAAAAAGACATTCTTCCCTCTCTTTCTGTTCTTATCATCGAAAGAAAATAGTGTTGGATCTGCAGCAAATCATTGTAAAGCAGAAACCTTACAGCCGATAGTGAAAAACTCATTTTACTTTCTTCTTATTGTAGCCATGGTTAAAAATTACATTTAATTATTCTTTCATCAATCATACTGTGGTTTGTTGAGAAATAACATTTTCTCAATTTAGCCCATCATTTCAAACCCCTCTGGTATCATATCCATCTCCTCAAGTAACAATTAGAAAATATGTGACATATTTCATGATTTGCAATCTCAGAAGGTCAGTTTGGGTTAACTATCGAAACAGAAGACTCTAAAATGAGAACGTGGCAGACAGGGAAAGGACGGCCTCCTCAATCTGAGGTAGCTCTATGCTGCAATTCAAAAAATTATAAAAACTGTACTTCTAGTACTGGCAAAACAAAAGTTCGTAAGGACAAGATTTTATGTTTTACATTTTTTACTGAGAGGAAAACACATTCTCCAGGGAACTTCGAAATAGGGTAGGGACTCATCAATAAGACGTGCATAGGCTCAGCGCCTGTGGCTCAATGGGCTAAGGTGCCAGCCACGTACACCTGAGCTGGCGGGTTCGAATCCAGCCTGGGCCAGCCAAACAACAGTGATGGCTGCAACCAAAAAATGGCCGGGTGTTGTGGTGGGCGCCTGTAATCCCATTTACTTGGGAGGTGGAGGCAGGAGACTCGCTTGAGCCCAGGAGTTGGAGGTTGCTGTGAGCTGTTATGCCATGGCATTCTACCCAGGGTGACAGCTTGAGGCTCTGTCTCAAAAAAGACATGCATAAAGGGTGATCTTGATTAAATTACAAAAAATCTTTAAATAATCTGCAGGCGTCCTTTGGAATAAAATACAGTTGAGCTCCCATAGCTGACCACCTCCCTACATTGGCCACCTCTTAAACTTGACCTAATTTTCAGGTACCACCTGTGCGTCTCAGTAGAGTAGGCCTAGTTCCTTCTGTTGCAGTACCTTCGGTGGTCAATTTACAGACCTTTTACTGTAATTATGACATTGCAGTTGTATATCAAAGATAACATTAACCTGTCTCATTTAAATTAAATACTTCTCATTTGGAATATGTTCTTGAATAGAGCTTTCTTCATAGAAAACTTTTAGGAACAATCCTTAAAGGAGGGGTTAAGTTTCCCATTATGAGTAACTTACACTGAATGTCTAAAATTCCTGATGTCCCAAATAAAATACAGAGCATTTCATTTGGAAAAATACTATAGATAAAATATAGCACATACAATTAAAGTATTTCTGGTCTTTCTTTAATGCCATCGAGTGCGTCCTCAGCACTGAGCACAGTGCAGTGTGATCGTGATACAAAAGTAAAACAACAACAAGTAAACACAGAAAAGAGCCCTTGCTCATTTGAAGCTTAAATTGTATTGGAAGGAATAGGTAATGAGCAAAAAAAATGCATATGTACATGATAAAATTTTATAAAATTGTAAATAATATAAAAAATAGAAGCTCCAAACTGTAAAAACTTGTACAATGAAAACAGTCATTTGGTTCTCTGCTCCAGACTCAACTTGAGACAGAATATTTCATGCATGTTAGCTAGAAGAAACTATACTCAAACCACAGCTGTGTGGTTAAGTAAGGAATAGATTTAATTGTGAGAATTATAATTCTAGCTGAGAAAAATATCTGCTACAGGCAACATCTTCTCAAGGTGACCTGGCTATAGGGAGTTAATTTATCTGAAAAATTTTAGGATGAAAAGAGATCGCCTGGAATAAAAAAAACAATGCATGTAAATGATCATCTTGCTTAAATAACAGGATGGGAGGAGAGTATTCATCAGATAGGTTTATCAGACAGTTACAATGTTCACCAAGTCCAGTGAATTGGGAACAGTCTTGTACCTGAGACTGAGTTCTAGCTGCTTTACTAGATTCACAGTTATAAGGAGTATATTTTATGGTCCTCAACCTTTGGCACTGGAGACCGGTTTCATAGAAGAATTTTCCCCAGACAGGGAAGTGGAGCTTTGATATGATTCTGCAAACATTTAATTTATTATAGTCTCTGTGCAGTCAGGTCGCTCTGTTAATGATGATCTGTACTTGCAGCTGCTTCCCAGAACCAGCACCACTGGCTCAGATCATCAGGCACTGGACTCTCAGAAGGGGTACACACAGCCTGGGCCCCTCAGATGCGCTGTCTACAGTAGGGCTCTGGCTCCTCTGAGAATCTAATGCCACTGCTACTATGACAGGAGACAGAGCTCAGGGGGTGATGTGAGCAACGGGAGCGGCTGTAAACACAGATGAAGCTTTGCCCACTCACCTGCTGCCGTGCAGTCTGGTTCCCAACAGAAACCAGTGTGATGCCCATCTGTGCACCAGAGCTGGGGACCAGAGCTCTCTATTATTGGGCATTGTGGGGAAAGCCCTGGAGCTGAATATAGCTCAGTCTACCATTAAGAGACTATTAAAGTATGGGTGGTCACAACCTCTAGGGATTTTCAGTGTCTTCAATCTGTGAAATGAAAGATCTAGAGTGGATGACATCTGAAGTCCTACTGAATTCTATCATCTTGTCTACTGAGGTATCATTAACTCTGAGAAAATTGATCTTTTTTGGCGGGGGGGGGACTAGGGGAAGGAGGAGAGGAGGTCTAGAGACTTCAGGTATGAATGCTTTAACCTTCTACCAAAAGTGTGACATAGACAGCGTGGTCTGATTTGGTGACTTAAGTCATGCTTAGTTTCCTTTTATTTAAAGTGTGTACATTAGACCCTATTACCACCTCCCTACATGATCACTCACCTCCTTAAGCTGACCTGATTTTCATAGACCCGACATGCACTACATGGGTGTATCAGTACAGTAGGCCTCGTTCCTTATGTTGACCTCAGTTTGTTACAGGCCTTTGGGTGGTCAACTTACAGAGGTTCTACTGCATTTATATCATAAATTTTCACTTTTTATGATTAGAAAAATTCTCTGTTTTTCCCTATTGAAAGCCCTATCTCTAAAGCAGTGGTTCTCAACCTTCCTAATGCCACAACCCTTTAATACAATTCCTGTGGGTTGCGATCTCCACAGGTGGAGAACCGCTGCTCTAAAGGTTTTCAAATTAATCCCGTTTTATTCTTAAGACATATAGTTTTGTTTAGGAATTTCTGTTGTTTCATGTAACACATTCTTTGCTATATTTGTTATCTCAGCAATAACAACTCTAAGTCAGCCTCACATACAGACTTAGTTGTCTTGTGGGTTAGTGCGATGACACATGTTTCTATGGTGTTAGCAACATCTTTCCTACTGAAGTTCAAAATGCTGTTGACTATATAAATTGAAATCTCTTGTGGCTTTCCATCTTTAGAAAGTAGGCCACAATGGCTCTTCTGTCCCTCTGCTGTGATGTCATTGATAAGTTGTAACCCATCATTCTACAAAGCTTTTTGAATTTTTTTTACTTTAGACTTGCTTGTCTTGAAGGTTGTCAATCCTTCTTCTCTCTCACCACTAGCCTCAAGAGTTCTCCCTGCAGGAATTTGTTGTCAGGATGATCTCTAGTATGCTGAGAAAGAAATCCAAAAGCCTCACCCAGGCTTCAAACTTATCACTTTGATCATTGTGACACATGGCTCTTACCAAAGGAGAAAACTAATTATGGACAATAGATAGATTGCCAGGTAGATAGACACCAACATCTTTCTGAGATGACCTATTTAAGCTAGAGTAAAAAGTCAAACCATAGTTTGATCAAGCATTCCTATGCTCCTGTTAACAAAGCTGTCCTTTTCAGGTGTCTGGAGAGAAAGTGTCACTGGACAGAATGAATGAAGGACTGAAAGGAGCTGGATAACTGAAGACCAGAGGCTGTTATGTGCTGTGGAGCCATAACTCTGAAGCTTTTAGCTTATTCAGGGTTTGATTTTTACCATAAAATACTGGGAATATGAAAGGAATAGAATATTCATATGAGAAATTTCTATCTACAGAAACTTAACATGCAAACTAAATAAAACATGTTATATGTATGATGTGCATTATAGGAATTCATCTAATTATAGCAGTACTCTTATCTCCAAAACATGCCGTTTGTTTCTGGACATAATATGGAGTATAATAGGGAAGAAAAGAATAAAACCTTTGGATGCCAGAGCTCCTGCCTGCCCAAAACCCAGTTTGAATTTTTCCTCAGAGTCAGTTGCAACAAACTCATGTCATAATTTAATCCTCTTGCACAAAAAGGTGTACCTATATAGGAAATTCCAGATGTAGAATTATATAATCGACTTAGCAGAAAATTATGGAACTGATGATGTGTTTCATAAGATAAGTAGAACTTTAATGAAAGCTAATATATTAATAAAACAGGAAATGCTTGGTTCCTGCAAGCAAACAAAATGGCCGCTTTGTTCCTGCAAGCAAACAAAATGGCTGCTCCAGTGACTTGGCATTGTGAGCAGGCCCGAGAACACACCACCATTAAACAGGATGTGAATCTTTGTACCCCAAGCATGACGATGAGAAGGGTGAGCTGAGGGAAAGATGTCTCAGGGGAGGATATCTAAGCTCTGTTAAAAATATCCTCTATTGAATGCCTAGGCATAAAGTAAGCATCTCTCATAATATCCAGATTATATGTCCTGCCTGTGACACATACTTATTTAGCAACTTTTATTTAACAAAATTGGTCTCTCATTTCCATGATTTATTTTATATTTTTATGTTTTAAAAGGTTGGTATTAACAAGTCTGAACATTTCAACAAGGCCTGGTACATTTGAGATGTAAAATTAGAAACGATGATCACATCCTCATCTAGATAAAGACAAACAATTCAGTGCATATATATTCTTCCTTTCTTGTGACTATTTCTTCATCTTTTATCGGAAGTCATTAAGATCATATGGCTTCAGGTACTCATACTGTCAGCCTCACCCTTGAATTACCCATCCGTCAGGCATCCCCCCCAAATATCCTCACAATTATGAAAAACAAGCCTATAGCTTTCCCCATGCATCCCACGGTTTTGTGCCCAAATAATCTCAGCAAACGAACTGCAGACAGATACAGACAAACGCAGCTGCAAAATGTCCATTTATTAACTCAAAATGACTACTTTCATCTTTAAGGAAATCAGATAATCATTGCAGTATAACATATGCTCCTCATTTTTCGTGTTTATCTGTGACGAAAAAAATACCTCAAGGTCATCCTTATGGACATATAAATACCAATACAGTAAAATCTCAACAAATGCAATATTTACAAAGATTTAAATTGTTTTGTGTACACCTACCAAAGCTAAGTAAATGACTTCGTTATTGGAGAGAAAATGAACTCTTTGGGGTCATGACAATGTAATACAAACTTGATACCCCAAAACTGAATTCTACAGGCCTCACAGAATGTTTGGCAACATGATTCAAGTGATTTAAGGGAAGAAGCAAAAAGATAAAAACGGAGGAGCCAATACCAGAAATTAGAGGGTCAACGTAAAAAGAGTAAAGGAACATAGAGTAAGTTTCCATTAGTTGAGAATAAAAATAGTAGTCATAGTATTAATAGTAGGAACTTAAAAAACAGATGCTGGGTTTGATTTAAACGCATGTTCTCGTTTGAACCCCATAGAAAACGTACTCCATTTAACCGTAATAAATGATGCTAATATCTCACTTTGCACAAAGGAAACTGGCTTGGAGAAATTAGCGGATCAAGAAGCTCGCAAGGGATGAATACAAGATTCAAACTCTGTCAGTGTCAGTCCAGAGCTAGCATCTCATCCTCTGTAAGACCCTGCCCCAGAAATATAGGAGAAGGAGGAAAGGCGGAAAAGCCAGACCAGGAATTCCTGCTGAGTCTCCAGACTTCCCTCCTCCGGCAGCCAGCTCAGATCCTGACACAGGTCAAATCTGAGTGGACCATGTTTCCGATTCAATAAAGGTGCGATGCTCTTGAAGATAGGATTGACATTATTTTGCCAATATGCCAAATTTATCCGTACAACCACCCTCATGTCACCACACTACCATCACCGCCTTGTTTCCAGTCTAAAACATCATGTGGCTTTCTAATCCCCCAAAAAGCATCTATCCCAAGAAATAAAGCCCCCAAAAAATCTATCCAGAGAAATAAAGAATAAAATCCTTTGATATGACTTGAAGATATTTCCTTATTTTTTTTTTGTTCTTCATGTATTAATTGCTGCTGAGATCTAACTCTAAATTTCCTTTCTTTAAGGACATTATTAATCTTTAAATGTTTTATTTCTTCGTGTGCATGTGTGTGTGTGTGTAGGGGGTGCTCAGGGGAATGTAAAGATATAAATACATTTCCTTTGGACATATTTATTGTAGAAATTCTAGGTTGGGTATGGTAGCTCACACTTGTAATCCCAGCACTTTGGGAAGCGAAGTGGGAGGATGATTTGGGGCCAAGAGTTTGAAACAAACATGGGCAACCTAGCAAGAAAATCTTTTTGAAAAGTTAGCTCAGTGTAGTGGTGCCCACCTAGCTACCCAGGGTACTCGGGCAGGAAGAAATGCTTAAGCCCAGTACTTCAGTGGTGCAGTGGGCTATGATTATACCACTGAACTCTAGCCTGGGTGACAGAGAGAGACTCTGTCTCTAAAAAAGGAGAGACAAGAAGAGAAAGGGGGAGGGTTGGGGGAGGGGAGGCGAGAGGAAAGAAGGAAGGAAGGTTTAAGAAATTTAAGTTGAAAGTGGTAATTTTCATAGTGAAAAAACTGATATTCACTTATTCAAAACCATATATTGAGCAAGCGCTGCTGCTATTCATTGAAAAGATAACTTGAGCAAAGACTTGAAAAAACATTTATTCATCCTGTTCCCATCCATATAAGCATCCTATCTCTTACTTTTCATGGAAATTTTTAAGCTAAACAGTGGTACTATGAAAAGCATACTACTGCATTGATAGAAACATCTCACTTGGTTTTTATGTAACTATATTTAGGACGTAAGTTATTAAGTGATCCGGAAATCTAAAGTTTCACATTTTAGTCTTACTCAGAAACTAGCGTGGCATCGTTTCTTGATAAACTTTGAAAATATATACTTCCTTAATTGTATATTCCTGGTTTTTTTCTCTCTGCGTGTTAAAATAATGGTGTCAAAACCATAATGGCTGGAGTGTTTTTAGATATCTTCTAGCAAAGAACACTTACGCATTCCCTGTTCCTTTATGTCAGTGTTTTATAAAGTATGATCTGCTGACGACAATTACTGTGGGTTCTTATGAAAAATTCAGATTATTGGCTGATTTAGAAATTCCACAGGTATTTTAAACATTCAAGACTAACAATTCTGGAAGTTAAGTTTCATGCGAATTTCAAATTCATATCTGGTTTTATTAAGGAGTTTCTACTCATTAAAATCTAAACGAGAAATGGTTTCACTTCCTCCAGTGGCTCTCCCCAGCTACCTTGCATCAATGCCCTTCCATTGCTTCTGAATGATATCACTATTAGGCATCACATATTATCTAAAATTTTCAGTTATATATTAGTAAGTCCAGTTGAGTTTAAAACTTGAACCTTGTATTAAGTTTCAACATCTTCTCTTGCCAACGAAGGCTTGACCACATGGCTTGGAGGGAACTGTCCATCCTCTGTTCATCCTGCTACCCCAGTGCTAGAATGAAAGGAGGGACACGGGCTCTTAACGTTGTCTCCGTCCTTGTGCTTCAGGGAAAAGGGATGACAGAAAAAGTTGACTGTCTTCGTGACTTAACTGGCATCCCGACTACAGCTCTTTCCTTGCTGGTTGTCCCAGACTCTTTGCTGGCCTGGCAGGCATTGAGGTGCCGACTCTTCCGAGGGGCATGCAGGCGTCCCTGAGGGCCCCGCTGGGCCTGGACACTGCCCAGCGCTTGGAGTCAGAGATTGACCTTGACCTAGCTTCTTCCAGATCCTCAACTCTTGTAACCAGCATTCAGTACTTGTTGGGGTCCTGTGATGCCCACAAGTCCCTCTTGAGTCCTGGCAAGATGGCTCAAACTCAGCCTTTTCTAAAATACCCATTTACCAGCAAGAGCATCACGGTACCGCGCACCTCCTTACAGGAGGTCGGGCTGCCCTGAGCCGCGCTATGGCCATGGCCCGCTGTGTTTCTATCTTCCCTGCTGAACTAGACCCAGGGCAAGATAAGAAAGCCAATTTCCAAGCAGACGTCCCAGCGGGAAATGAGGGAGCAGCTTCTCCTTACAGAACCCCCCTGACTTTGCAAGGGATTTTCTCAGAGTCCCCTCACTTGACTTAGGAAGGCAGTAGCACTGTCAGTGTGAGTGTCCTTTTCAGCAGGAGATGGCACTGCCCTGCCCTCAGGCTCTCAGCCTCCTGGCCTCCCAGCATTCTCCGTGTTAGCAGCCACATGGCTGCAGAGGGAAATGGTTCATAAAAGATAGATATGGTTCTGACTTCTTTGGGTAAGTCCTAGAAAGGAAGGCTTGACTATAATTTTTTTCCTTCCTTTTTCCTTAGACAGAGTTTCACTCTGTCACCTTGGGTAGAGTGCTGTGGCATCATAGCTCACAGCAACCTCAAACTTCCGGGCTCAAGCAATTCAGCCTCCCGAGTAGCTGGGATGACAGGTGCCTGCCACAGTGCTCAGCTGGGTTTTTTATACATAGGAGAGACTTACAGGCTTGAGACAGCTATAATGTTCTGTTAGCTCTCTTCCGAAAGTGGATACTGGGGCCTCTTGTTTTCATCTTTGTGTTTTAAATACGATGCTGAGAGAGCAGGAGCTGCCCCTTAACTGAGTGCCTCTCAGGGGCCCAGCGTATGGTGAGCCTCTACCGAGTAAAACAGCTCATTTAAATGCCTGTAATCCTGGCACTCTGGAGGCTGAGGTGGGTGGATCACTTGAGCTCAGGAGTTCCAGACCAGCCTGAGCAAGAGTGAGACCCATCTCTACTAAAGATAGAAAAATTAGCCAGTCGGTGTGGTAAGCATCTGTAGGCCCAGCTATTCAGGAGGCTGAGGCAGGAGGATAGCTTGAGCGCAAGAGTTTGAGGTTCCTGTGAGCTCTGATGACGCCACACACTTTACTCAGGGTGACAGAGTGAGACCCTCTCTCAAATAAATAAATAAATGTCTGTTTTAACAGAAGCAGGATCTTAACTAGAGACTATAACTATGTTTTTATACCCTGATTTGAAGACCAACTAAGCAAAACAAGACTGCAGCAGGGAGTTCCCTGCTGTGTTCTTTTTATCCCTGTTCTTTTTGTCCCTGTGTTCTTTTTATCTTCATTGCTTGGGTGGCTTAGCACGGAGCTCCGTGCTCTATGAACAGACTTCCAAGGCCAGACCCCGACAGCATTTGGGCTTCGATAAAAGACCCTAGAGGTCACGTTAGGTGACAAGGTGACTTGCTGTCTGTTTGGGGTTGTTGTTTATGATTTGTGCAAGTGTGGACAGCCACAAAGGGTGAGACAAGATCTGTTTGTCTGCAGGGCCGTTCCACGGGGAATCCGAGCACTGGCTCCTCCGTCTCTTCCTTACAGACGGCTTCCCAGGGTAGGACACCACACAAAATTCCAACAGCCGTGAGTGAAAACTGTTATGGGAAAGGTAGAAAAAATAGGAAAGATTCCCAAGCATCCACAAATATTTTTAAAAGGAAATTCTCTGACTCATTTGCACTGTGATCTTTCCTTCCTTGGTCCCCACAGCCTTGACATCCACGCCTGCAATTAGGCCTCCACCAGGACCCTGAGAATCATGTCATCTGTTTATAAACAGCAAAAAGCAATTTTGGAATGTTCCCCTTGTGGGAACAGGACAAACATTTTGCAACAGGAGCTCCCTTAAGCTTTGTTCTCTTTGGGCTCCCCGTGAATAGTTCACTATCTGGATGCATTTTGCATGTAGTTAAGAGCAGCCTGTGGTTTTCCTATAGTCCTGTTTCTTCAAAGATTCAGTGAATGTGGCCAGAATAGATGAAACTTGGTGGTTCACTGACAAACAGAAATCAGCTGCTGCCAAACAGGTACGTGGTGATCAGGGCTAGATGAAGTGACACTTCAATGTAGAGCTTAAAAAACAAAAACACAAAAAGATCTCTTCCCATTCCCCGTAGGAGGAATTTATCTTTTAAATAAATCTGAGCTTTATCTTCAGCTCAGATTAAAAAAAAAAAAAGATGGCATGAGTTTCTCATTTTGCCAGGATCTTTGTTTTATCCCAAACAATTGTGCCCTTCAAAGATAAGAAGTAAAGTAAGATTTTTGGTGGTCAAGAAATCAGATTGAATGTCTTCCCCTTGTCCTCCAGAGGATTAGCAGCATATCAGAAATGTGAGATTTATTGTTAGTCTTCTCAGGCCAGCTTAGAGTCCTTCTAGTGCAAACTTCCAGCTGACATCTCATCCCCTCCATCCCTTCTAGTAAGAACAAAGTCTGCTCGGATATTAAAGAACTCTCAAGGTCAATGCTGCCCATATTGAGCGCACTTGGCCCTCACTCTGCCTTCTGAGGCACTCAGCCCTGCTATCTTTTCTTCCTCTGCATAACTGCCCACAAAGAGTTTGAGGTTAGCTGTTTTGGCGACTGTTAACCACACTTGCCTTTCCAGTTTAGTAGAAGCAGGCGAGGAGATAATGCAATCTATCGGTGATGGGTAATGACACATAAATGCTCTGGTTGGTTACCGGGTACTTTAAAATAGATTTTAACTGATAACGAATATGAAAACAACCCAATCACAAATTCGTCCACTTGGAATGAATTTTAGAGATCACATAGGCCAAGTTTACATTCATCGCTGTAATTTCTCTGGAGTGTATTGACAGAAGGCAGGCTCTGGATTGGAATCTCTAGCTTACTGGATAATCCACACCAGTTTTACAGTAACTGCAATTGCCAGAGAACTCTTCTTTATGCTGGAAGCTGTCTTTCTATGCTTTTCTTTTCTTTTCTTTTTTATTAAATCATAGCTGTGTACATTAATGCAATCATGGGGTACAATGTGCTGGTTTCATACACAATCTGAAATATTTTCATCAAACTGGTTAACATAGCCTTCATGGCATTTCAAAGATCCAGCTCTGCTTTCCGGGCAGACCAGAGCGAGTCTGTGTCTCCTGGTACGAGACACTTTTTCATCTCTAGTGGCAACTATGTGATGACTAATTGTAGGAAAACTTTGATAATCGGAACGGGAAGAAGCAATGCCTGGAAATTTATTGACATCATACTTCTTAGAAGCCCTTCTCTTTTTTGAAGTGAGATAACCGAAATCTTGAGGGCCAGGGCTACTGGGCTAAGACACAGACCCAATTGCAAGTTGAGTGGAGCCAGCACCTCACTTACATGGCATGTCCTAGTTCTTATCAGTGTGCTTTCTGCTAAAAATTAACTGGAAATGCATTTGTCAAATCAATTATTGCACGCACATATTTTCTAATCTCTGGGAATTGGCTGTTTCGAGCAAGGCCAAACAGATAAGCTACATTGTAAAGTCTTAAGAATAAGAAAATATTTTCTAAATGTACTACATTTAGGAGATTCTGAGCCAGTCCCAGCTTTTCCTTTAACTAGCAGCATAGTATTAGTTTTAACACTGTGCCTCTTTGGTTCAAACTGCCTCTTTGAGGCTTAGTTTTCTTATAAACTCTGTGCTTTCTGGATTCTGTGACTGTAGCTACCTTAGGAGGAAAGGCACCTTGGGTGTGGGAAAAGGAACTATTTCCATATTTAAAATAAGTTTTAAGCTCCCCATCAACTCATGCATCATATTTTATTAGGTTGTGACATACTCTTTTCTTCAATAGGGAGGTGGTAAAAATTATCACCTCCATAGTTATGCCCCAATCCTATCTGAACTTCCAAGAGAGATTTATTTATGAAAGAAGCATAAAAGAGAAAGCCAGGATATGAACTCCAAAAATAGAATAGAGCAGCGGTCTCCAGCAGACTTTAAGATAAACACTGTAAGTAATTCACCCAAAATTAGTTCTCCTCTGGGTTATTAATTTAAATGTACCTTAAAATTTAAAAATAAAACTTCATCAATAATTTTAAATAGCTACTAATGTACCTTAAAATTTAAATGTACCTTAAATTTAAAAGTAAAATAGCCATTTTAAATAGCTATTATTGTGGCTTAAAATTTAAATTAAAAATTACCTTAAAATTTAAAAATAAAACTTCATCAATAATTTTAAATAGCTATTAATAGTTTTCACTAATTAATGATAGAAAATCATGTCTCCCTATTGCTCTTCTATTTCTTCTTTTTTTTTTTTTTGAGACAGAGCCTCAAGCTATCACCCTGGGTAGAGTGCAGTGGCATCACAGCTCACAGCAACCTCTAATTCCCAGGCTCAAGCGAGTCTCTTGCCTCCGCCTCCCAAGTAGCTGGGATTACAGGCGCCCGCCACAATGCCCGGCCATTTTTTGATTGCAGCCATCATTGTTGTTTGGCGGGCCCAGGCTGGATTCGAACCCGCCAGCTCAGGTGTACATGGCTGGCGCCTTAGCCCATTCAGCCACAGGCACCGAGCCTACTCTTCTATTTCTTCCAAAAATTTTATTATACTGTTTTCAAACAAGCGGAGAATGAAAAAATGTATTATGAGTCATATATTACTTACAATCAATGTTACAATGATATTTATTATTTTAGGGGGGGCCTGCGGCTCATGTCCATAATCCCTGCACTCTGGGATGACAAGGCTGGTGGATCGCCTGAGCTCAGGAGTGTGAGGTCAAATTCAGCAAGAGCAAGACCTTGTCTTTACTGAAAATAGAAAACCTAGCAAGGTGTGGTATGGGTACCTGTAGGCCCAGCTACTGGGGAGCCTGAGGCAAGAGAATCACTTAAGTCCAAGAATTTGAGGTTGCTGTGAGCTATGATGCCATGGCACTCTACCCAGGGCACAGAGTGGTGTCTCAAAAGAAAAAAAGAAAAAAAGTATATGTAAAGTGTGTGGGTGTGTATATATGTGTGCATATATATACATATACACACATATATAAAATGCTGGTTTTATTTATTTATTGTATTTTCTTTTATCAGCATCAATCTATAATTTTTGCTGCATTTAAATTAAGTTAAGCATTACATTTTTTTGGAGCAGCACAGAGATATAAAATGTTAACAAACACATACACTTACATAACCAGCATCATGGAAGTCAGCATGCCAAGGGCCCCACATCTGGACCTTTGCCAGTTTGCTAAATAGTTGTATTGGAACATTTCACGTCCATTTATTAATTGCAAAACCTAAATTATTTCCTCTCTGGCCCTTTATAGAACATGTTAACATGATGGTAGTTGTAGAGTTTTATAACATTTATATCCTTTATTAAATTGAGAAATTTCCCTTTTATTTATAATTTGCTGAAAGTTTTGGTCATGAATGGATGTTAAATTTTGCTAAATGCTGACACTGCATTTATTAAAATGATCATATTTTTTCAACAATCTGTTGATGGGCTCTAGAGATAGAGAATTTTAAGGGATATAAAATAAACCTCAACACATTTACACAAGTTAGAACTATACAAAGTGTGTTTTATGTCCACAACAGGAAAAACAACAACAGCAACAACAAATCAAGAATGGAATGTATCTGGGAAACCCCTGACCATTTTTAAAAATTAAACAACCTACTTGTAAATTAAACTGATTGATTCTTAAGTTTTGAAACAACCTTTATTGCCTGACACTTAGTCGTGATTTATTATCATTGTTACATATTACAATGATACAAATATCATTGATATGTTAGTGAATATTTAATTCACTAATACGTTGTTTAGAATTTTTTGGCATCTTTATGATAGCTATCAGTGTGTAATTTTATTTGAAACATTTTTTCTGATAATTTATTGGAGTAATAGTTACCTCTTAAATGTTTTTTACTATTATATTTTTGGAAGAGTTTGATTAGCACCGATATTATTTCTTCATAAAATGTTTGATAGAACTCACTGTGAATCCAACTGAACTTGATTTTCTGCTGCTGTTGGAATGTTAACTACATATTTATTTGCTTTAATAATTACCAGACAGCTCTGGTTAATTTATGTCCTCCTGAGTAACTTTGGAAGTTTATATCTCAGGGAAATTTTTCATTTAAGTTGTAGAATTTATGTAGTTACTTGTTATCTTTATAATGTTGTTAAGATCTGTATTGATTTTTTTCTTTAATTTCTCATAGTGATCATTTATATCATCTCTCTTTTTTCTTTGTTATTCTGGTTTATCAATTTTATTGACCATTTCAAGAACTAGATTTTGTTGTCATGATTTTTTTAAGTTGTACATTTCAAATGTCATTGATTTCTGTTTTTATATTTGTTATTTTCTTCTTTATGCTTGTTCTTGGTTAAAGTTTCTCTTCTTTTTATCATGTCATAATTAAAGGTGAGATCACTGATCTCACCCTTATTCTTTTAATGAAGCATTTAGAGCTATACATTGTCCTCTAAGCACTGCTCTACCAGCATCTCAAAGAATTTTTCATTGTATATTCATTTTCAGTCTTTACAAGATATTTTTCAACTATTCTTATAAATTCTTATTTGAACCAAGAGTTATTAGAAGTATGTTGTTCAATTTTTTTAAATATTCAGGGGTTTCCCAGATACATTCCATTCTTATTTGTTGCTGCTGTTGTTGTTTATCCTGTTGTGGAGATAAAACACACTTTGTACAGTTCTAACTTGTATTACTGTGTTGAGGTTTATTTTATATCCCTCAACATTCTCTATCTCAGCGATCATTTCATGGGCACTTGCAAGAAATGTGAATTCTGCTGTGTCGTGTAGTTAATAGTATTGTTTAGGTATTTAATGCCATTACTAAATTTCTGTCTACTCATTTTATTGTTTACAGAGATAAGAATGATGAGACTCCAATCATAAGTGTACTTTTCTCTATTTCTCATTTTAATTTTAATAATTGTGGCATCTTATAAGGTTTCTTGTTAAAACCGTATGTTCATCTACTATTTTTCTGTCTTGTCTGTGAACTGACATTTGTATTTCTATGTTTCAGCCCTCTACACCCCTAGTCACACTGCCTCTTCTGACATGTCTCACTTTTATATTATATTTACAGAAACACTTGAGCCTTCTTTTAATCAGTGCTTTGTTATGTCTTGATTATTTCTTTACATCTAACCTATGGATGAATTATAGTATACCTGTGTCCTGTATTTTTTTCCATATGACCATGTCCGTCTTTTTATTAGTGTTTAGACCATATGTTTCATTCGGAATAATTGTAGATATTGGTGAATTGAAAAACCTGCCCCTTAGCTGCTGTTTTCTGTGTCCGCTCCATCTGTTCTTTGGTGCATGCCTCCTTTCCCTGCTTCCTGTCATCAGACTAAGTAAATATTTGTCTAACACTATACTTATTTACTTTTATAGCTCTCTACTTACACATTTAAAAATATTCGAAGAGGGTACCTTAGAATTTATAATGTAAATCTTTAAATTATCATGTTCTAACTTCAAAAACCCATAGTGGGCACCTTCTTCCTTTTTGTCTTGTGCTGAAGTTGTTGTACATTTTAATTTTACATATCTTATAAACCACAATACATCACTACCATTTTTATTTAGGCAGTTCAGTTGACTTTTTGTTAGAGAAATTTTAAATAAAAATAAATATACTTATTTAAAATAAAAATAAATATACTTTCAAAGGTATATTTACTTTTTATTTATTTTTCATAGACACAAAAATCTCACTGTGTTGCACCAGCTGGTTGTGAATTTCTGGCCTCAAGAAAGCTTTCCACTTTGTCCTTCCAAAGTGCTGGGATTGCACGTTTGAGCCACTCCATTGGTCTATTTGTATTTTAACTATTGTGTCCATAGATCTTCATTTCTTTTTATAAATCTAAGTTTCTGTCTAGTATATGGTTTATGCTAAAAAATGTCCCTTTAGGATTTCTTGTAAGATGGACCTGGCAGTAATAAATGGTCTCAGATTTTGCTCCTTAAAAAGAGTCTTCAGTAAATCTTCATTTATTAGTGCTATTTATGCTGTGTCTAGGTTTGGGTTGACTTTTTTCCTTTCTGCATGGAAAACATTTTACTTCATTGTGTCTTCTGCCCTCTTTGGTTTTAGTCCAGAAGTTTGCTGTCTTCATATGCAAAATGTCTTTTTTTTCCCCCTTGTCTGCATTCAATGCTTCATCTTTGTTTTTTGTTTATTTGTTTGTTTTTGCAATTTGAAATGTAACATTATGTTCTGGGGTGTGAGTGTGTGTGTGTGTGTGTGTGTGTGTTTTGCAAGGTTGTTTATTCTACCAATTCAGAAGATTAGTAAGAGCAATACAAAACAGGTGCGCCTGAAAATGTGCACGTACATACCCCTTCTCTTCCAGATAAGTGCGGGGATTAGAGGAGCGGTCGTCAGGAGTTGAGCTGGGTTTAGGTTTTGCTTTTGCTGCGGTCGGTTTTGGTGCAGGGAGGGAGGACTGTCCTCTCTGGTCCTGCTCCACCCGCAGGTCCTGACCTCCTGTAGACACCTGTGCCTCGGGGGCCCCTCCCGGGCGTCAGCTCCCACACATTACCTGGTGTTTGTCAGCCTGGTGATGAAGGGCAGAAAGCTTCTCTGTTGTCCTGGCCCAGGGTCAGACTTGGGCAAGCCTCTGCCTGGGTGATAGGCAGGGAGATTTCTCAGGGATCCACACCTTTTTTCCCTGGAAGTCAAACTTTGCAGGTTTACGTACAAGGGAGAGTGTTCTGCCCCTCCCCTGGCAGTAGGAAACCTCTAATGGAATTGGTGGAGTCCTGACCCCAGGACTGTTTCCTGACTCCTCCATAGGGCTAAAGTGTTCTGCTCCCTGGGAGGAGGCTCTTCATGCCTTTCCCACAGAACAGCCTCTGTGGGCTTGCACTGCAGTCCTTCTCATGAGCAGTATGTGGAGTCCTTGGAGAGAGGCCTGCAAGAGAATAGAAATCCTCTTCCTGTCCGTGGCTCCCAGGGTTCCGTTCATGCTAGCTCACACTCTGCCTTCGGAAGTTTGATTAAAAAATTTTGCTGAATTCTTCTCACTCACTTGTATGATACCAGTGTGTCTTCCTTCTGTACTCTGCTGCAGGTGAGCTAAGGAACATGCTTATAAAATTTAGGTTCCCTGGTTTCTCATCTCTCTGATGAATGCACCAAAATAAGGCCTTTCCTTGCTTTTAGTATAGGGCCAATACTTTCTCCAGATTTTTACACCCTTAGCAGATGTTCAGCTCTATGTTACACATTTCACCTTCCAGTTTTTTATTATCTTAAAGAAGTCTCATTGCTTTCTTGTATTAATATATTTATAATATTGTATTTATCTTTTTCATATTTCCTGAGTGTGGATACTTTTGATATCTTTTTTTTATCATCAAGCTCTAGAATCACAATTATAAAACTTTAATGAGATTGTAAAAATAAAATAATGGTCTACACAGACATTTTATAAGCACTTTGCAGAATTTAAAAATAAAGCAAAATAAAGAATTTTTATTTAAAATGTGACCATAATAAAGGATAGTATTTATATTGTCTCTGGATATATAGCTTTGAAGTGATTGCTATATATAAGGTCGATTAGTGAATTATCATAATTGTTATAACCATCCTCTCCCCAAGACTGAAATTAGGTCTCTGAAGGTACCAACTGCTCAAAGAAGTACAACAGGGTAACCCAATTAACTGTCTGAAGCCAGTTATGTTGTCTAGATAGATTGTTTCTCATGAATATAGGAGTCATTTTGACTTGGATAAAAATATATCTTAAGGCATTTGCTTACAAAACAATGTTATATCTTCTATGAGAGAAATATATACCTCTAGAGGAATTATAGTTGAACTTAAAAATTGCACATTCTTACCAATTTGTCAAGTGAATAAAAGAAAGTGAGGCTGCCTTCAGAGGATAGTCTAGAATTAGCTTAGTGTCCTGTGAGTCTTAGCATGTGGCTGCGACTCAGTATGATCACCTATCAAAAATACATTTGTATCCAGTTCACCTGTATGATCTCTTGGGCATCAAGATCTATAATGGCTAAACTGTATGTTTCTCTTTTTTTAGTGATTTGATTGAAAATCACACTCACATTGAATCTTTCTATAATTTCAGGTTTTATATGGGGAGAAATTAAACAGATGTGGGATGGCGGACTTCAAGATTACATCCACGATTGGTGGAATCTAATGGATTTTGTGATGAACTCCTTGTACCTAGCAACAATATCCTTGAAAATTGTTGCATTTGTAAAGGTAACTGTTATTTATGCTGTTGGTGAAGCATCTGTTCTGATTATTAATGATATATACCTTTAAAGGCTATTGTTTTTTCTAATTAAGTTACCTAGGAATTTATCTGTATGTGAAATTCATCAACTCTTGAATCTGTTAATATACATATAGACAAAATAAATAAAAGATAAAATACACAGATAATACATAATCCATAATCACAAACCAAGTTTTAAAAAATATTTAGAAGTTATCATCTAATTTTCTTACATTTAAATAGATTGCTGTAACAAAATTATTCACAATAGCTGCTCTAGTTTCTAATCCTTTCCATTTTTAATGATATTCCACCTCAAACACTGTTTAAATTTGGGCAACCAAAGTCTATTTTCATCAGTTATATCTAATAGGTAAAATTTCATAGGCAGATCAAAATATTACTCTTTCAAAGCTCTGAAATTATTATTTCAGTTTAGACTAATACAGTTTGATATAATTAGAGCAGAATATAATTTCTGTCTGCTCATCCCATTCAATATGACAGTACTGAAATCTCACACACCTATTACTCCCCCAGATCTTGTACAACATCAATCTTATCCCCAACCATATAATTTACATAAAACATTTTGTTCTTCTATGACAATTGGGATTATTTGATACTTTGGATGTTTTTTTTAAACCAAAGGATTATCTACTCTCCTCCCTGTTTTTCCTTTTCCCACTTTCCTTTCATCTTTCTTTAAAAAAAAAAAAGTTTTTCACAATGATTAGTGAATTAGCGAAAAATAAAGAATGTCTAACCAGGTATTACATAATTATGCATGTAGTTTAATGATCTGAACTAGAAAATGCAAATATTTAAATGAACTCGTGCTCATTTAGTCTACTTCTTAAAATAGTGGCCTGAGTCTCGGTGGGCAATGCTCAGTTATGACAGGATCAAAATTGCCCAAAGTTGAAAAGACCATAGTTTCCAGTATTTGTTCAATTAAAATGTTGCCAATGCTCACAAAAATACTAGGCAAAAACAATTTTACCAATTTTATGAAAAGCAATCTATGTTTTAAGAATGAAAGCATAATTTGGTCATTTTATCCATATGTGTTGAAGCTAATAATCTTAAAGAGTTTAAGATAGCAGAAGGCACTGTGTTAACTAAAGACATGATGCATGCCTGTAGGAGGTGGACAGCCTGTTGTCAAGTGGATAGCTCTTCCTCTGTAATGATCCTTAGTTATATCTATAAAGTTATTTAGACCTCCTTCTACTAAACAGCATTGGTGTTGTCATGCAATTCTGAAATGATATCCCCATGGCAGTTTTGAGAATGATGAAGAGGGCTGGCTAAAACACAGCTTCCTTCCTACCATCCCCAGGTTTTAAACGAGGGGTCTAGGGCAAGGCCCAAATTTACATTTCTAATAAACTCCTAGGAGATGGTGATGCAGTTGATGTGAGGAAGACACTTTGAGACTGTTGTGTTGTATAGTCTTATTCAGCAACTCACAGAAGTGAGAGCTTGAGTCCAAAGGAACTTCCATTATGAATTATTGCGGACAGTATTTTAATTAAGAGAGGCAGCATTTGTATTTATTGCACGAATGTGGTGTTTACTTTCATGCATATGCTTTTTCATATATAAGAACTTGGGATACTGTGGGTACTTATATATGCATATTAATGGATACTTTTGATTTTTTTTTTTTTTTTGCCTCAAGGCTTCAAATACAGGATTTCAATTTAATTAAAAAGTTGTGAATTCCACACATACGAAATCCACTGTACTATTAAAATCTAAACATTGTTCCTTATACTACAGGGAAGCTTTAGGTTTAGAGTTAAGCTCAAGGGAAAAGGAGATGGGGTGAGTACACAGGAACACCCCAGACTATGATGTTCCAGGGAACATGAAACCTTCGAGAAATAGTTTATTACACCCCAGTCATAGGCATTCAGCTGTGACTGTGAATATACATTATGAAATGTTCTCTGTCAGTGATTTGCATTTAGTACAGTGTGCCTGTCTGAGTCACATAAGTACCATGTGTGTTTAAGGCCTGCACTTTACCGTCAGTTTCTGGGCTCAATTCTTTCCCCCATTACTGCTAGTTCGGTGACCTTGGACCTGTTTCTTCACTCCTCTTTGTCTCATCCATAAAATAAGGAAAATTATCATTTCTACCTAATGCTGTTGGCGTGAGAAGTAAACGAACCGATCTATTTAACGTGCCTGGACAGCGTGAGCCCTCATGGCTCGCTTTTCTTCTCTGACATTGACTCCTGTTTTCTCCTCCATCCTCATACACTGTTAGTCTCCAGGGCTTTCCTTTTATATCCTCGCTCTGTCTCTTCATTTGCTTCTTTTAATTCAAACAGAGCTTGAGTTCCAGATTCACACTTGCATTTATTACGTCCAACGTGTGTGATTTGAGGTAAGTTGTTTTCACATAGGCCTCGGTTTTATGATCAGTACACTGATGAAGAAATCAAAAGAGAACTTAGCCTGGGGGTCTCTAATGTCAGGCTGGTTTGTCGACTCATCTTCCCTTACTTTGTTTTAGCCTTCAATTTTTTCATAATCGTTTTTACCAACTCACAAATTACTGTTTTAGGACAAGTTGCTTTATTTGTGTGCAGATCAAATGGACTCTAGTATAATAAATAAGGCAAACAGCTGCTATACTGATCCAGTGGCTAATTCAATCAATGTGCGTTTATTGGAGCACACTAAGAAATTAGCTTTTGATCTTGCTCCTGAGAGCACCAAGAGACTGCGAAGTAGCCACTGCCTGAAGTAGACATTCGTATCAGCAAGGACCTTCAATGCGACAAGGTCTACGACAGGGGATATGGTGGCCTTCAGGAAGGAAGTAAACTTCACTGTAACTGCATGGAAATATACCAAAGACAAAGTGAGTGGACGTTTATCACACTCGTGAGAGTGCATGAGCATTGAAGAGAGATGACACACGGTAAAAAGCCTGTGTGTCCGTGAGGGATGGGCCTGGAAATGGAGGCAGGGAGAGGAGGGGGGAAAACGTTCCATATCTTTCCATAGAACTTGGATTTTACCTTATGAAAGGTGAGGATCCATTAAGGGCTTAAAAGCAGAGCACGATTCACAAGATAATAGAAATAGAGCCGTGGACGTGGGAAAAGCTGATAGGAGATGGGTCTAGAGAAAACTTTAGAAGGTAAGATCCACAAGACAGATAGTTTAACTGGGAGGTGTAAGGTACTTGAAATCATCCTAATACAGCCCCCAGGTAAGGAGGAGATTCACCTGTTGTACTTGAGGAAGGCTTACCAAACAGTTACAACTAGGACCTCCCTCAGCTGAGGATGCCAAAAACAGGGACAGTATCCAGCCACGGGTCTTTTTGGACCATTCATGGAACTGGCCCCCAAATCTGTGTCATTGTGTAAAAAGGGAAACTTTGTTGTAATTAGTCTATTCAGAGGCAGAACTTTTTATCTGAATAAAATATATGTGGCCTGGGGGCCGCCCTTGCTTAGTTGTTCCATTGTCATAGCTCACAGTAAAATGCCTCATCCTGGCAGGCTTAGACAAAAGAAATTTATTGCTGGTGCTGCTGGAGGCTGGAAGTTGGACATCAGGGTGTCAGCATGGGGGGTGTGTGATGAGAGCTCCCTCCCTGACTTTCCCCTGTGTCTTCACGTGGCAGGGACTGCAAGGGAGCTTTGCAAACTCTCTGGTGTCACTCCTTATGAGGACACAGGTCTCATCATGAACCCTCATGAGCTGATCTAAACCTATTGACCTCTCAAAGTACCTTCTCCAAATACCACCATGCTGGGGGGTTCCACTGTATTAATTCGGGGGGCCACAATTCAGTCCATAGCATCCATTCTTTTTCATTCCGTCCTCTTGTAGGAGAGATATTTTTAAACACACACACACACACACACACACACAAAATGACCCTTCTAACCGAGGTCATGGTTCAGTTGGGACTCCGAGTCCACATGTGATGTAACTACTGCTTGTAGCACCAGCAGCTACCTGTGTGATTTGGAACAAGTCACTTAATCCAAATTTCTCTTCTATAAAACAATAATAGTAATGAAACCTCATAGACAATTTGTAAAGATTAAATCAATAAATATTTAATGCCAGAGAGCAGAGCCTGATATAAATAGTAGTTGCTCTTCATATATATATACATTGCAACAGCATTATAAGATGGAAATACTGAGTTCAAAAATAAATATGACTTCAATATTCTCCTCCTCATATGCAAGGGTTTGTGCTGCTTCCTTGAATTTTTTTTTTTTTTTTTTTTTGAAACAGAGTCTCACTTTATCGCTCTCGGTAGAGTGCCCTGACATCACAGCCCACAGCAACCTCCAACTCCTGGGCTTAGGTGATTCTCTTGCCTCAGCCTCCCGAGTAGCTGGGACTACAGGTGCCGGTCACAACGCCCAGCTATTTTTTGTTGCAGTTTGTCCGGGGCCGGGTTCGAATCCGCCACCCTCAGTATATGGGGCTGGCGTTCTACCCACTGAGCAACAGGTGCCATCCTCCTTGAGTTCTTTATTCAGGAGCATTTTACATCTCATGAGTGTGTTTTATGTTTTCTGTTTTTAACTTGCTCCTAATCCTCAGTGAGAGGTCAAGAACTGAAAGTAAAAGATTATTCCAAAACATGAACAAAAGGAAATCGGAGTCCAGGTTCTGTGTAGATGTGGCCTTTATTTTGGGTGTAAGCAAGTTGAGTCCAAGAAAGGAGTCAGCACATGGCTTAAGGTGGATGGGAATTTAAAGGTGTGGAGGGTTAGGGATTGGTGCAGTCACTTTTTCCTGGGTAGGATGGTTCTATTTGAGCAGGTCCCTACATTAGACTCTATCATCCTGGTCTTTTTAGTCTATTATAAGGAGGCGGGGTAATGGACATGGTGTCTCTTTGCTTCCAGAGCTATGGGGGGCAGAGTCAGCTGCCTATAAGGAAAATGGGAGGGGGAAGGGAGTGGTGTTTACAGGAACATTCTTGAGTCTTCAGTCTGAACCAGATGATATCCATGTAGGGTGAGAATATTAGTGGTTGTTTTTCAGGTGACTGCCTGGTCAATAAATTCAGAGATCAGGCAGACGATTATGGGTCCAAAAATGAGAATGAGAAAGTTCATACTTAGGAACCCTAAAATAGGAAATAACCAAGGAGGTCATGATTTGAACACCACAAGGGTGGAGTAGTGTGAGGGCGCAGTAAATCACCATCAGTTTCCACCACTGAGATCTCTATTTCTTTTAGAGAACCTTTATAAGATGGCAGCATAGAAAAGGTTGCTCCCATTGGATTACCTTCCACTAGCAAAAATACCCAGAGTTTGGATTTCATGGTTGTCCAAGGGGCATTCTGATTCTCCAGGGATTGACAGTCTTCTGCAGGTAGGCTTAAATGGTCAGGAAATTTTTCTAGGTCCTGGGAGTGGCTGTGAACCAGATCCTTAGAAGAACCTGGGCAGTCAGACTTCCAGTGAGGACTTTTGCAGCCTGGATGTGGTTTGGGGGAAGGGTTTGGATTTGGGCACTGCTTTGCCCAGTGGCCTGGATTACTGCACTTATAACATCATCCTGGGGGAGATTTGGAGGGTTTTTGGAGTGCCCCTGAGGAGTTTCGAGAAGTAGTCAAGTTTTGTCCAATGGTGGAAGCCAATAACTGGGTCTCTGAGAGGTGCTGCCACGGAGGGGCCTCTTCTCAGTTATTGAAGACCTTGACGCCCAGGTCAATGAGATCTCACTGGGGTTCTAGAGGCCCTAGGGGGACTTTTGGAGTTTTTACTGAATATTGGGCACAGACTGAGAGATAAAATCCATGTTAATGAGTCTTCCCTCATTGCTCTCTGGCAATAGGGTAGTATCTTGGTGGAGAGCTTCATTTTAAGGTGGGCTAAAAACTGGGCAAGATTTTCATCCCACTTCTGGGTTATTTCTTTTTTGTTTGTTTGTTTGTTTTTGTAGAGACAGAGTCTCATTTTATCGCCCTCGGTAGAGTGCTGTGGCATCACACAGCTCACAGCAACCAATAGCTGGGACTACAGGCACCTGCCACAATGCCCAGCTGTTTTTTCTTGTTTTGCAGTTTGACAAGGCCAGGTTTGAACCCACCACCCTCGGTACATGGGGCCGGGGCCCTACTGGCTGAGCCACAGGCGCCACCCCTGGGTTATTTCTTTTATCATAATTGACACCCTTATGGGCTGCTTTCTTTAGTCCCTCTAGAAAACACTGGACCATGTGGTTATGGAGGTGGACTCCAGGAGCATCAGTTTGGTAATTCCAACTGGGGTTCTCCCAGGGAACAGTTCTAGTGCCCTCCAGTAAGATCTGGTCTATCCTACACAGATCCTGTGCGTGAATCTGGGCCTGGGTTCAGACCTGCTCTCTGTCCTCCAAAATTAGGGTGGACATGAGGATGACAGATAAATCATGCCAGGTTAGGTCATATGGTTGGGTTAGATATCTAAATTCTTGAGAGTATGTTGTGGGATCTGTAGAGAATGACCCTGCTCTCTGACTTTCATGGGAGAGGTCTGAGAAAGAAAAAGGGACATGAAGCCTGCAATACTTACCTTTTCCGCAACCTCTCAGAGGGGGTATAGAGGTTGTGGTGGGCTGGAAATGGAAGGCCCAAAGGCATGGTCGGACTTAGTTTGGGGTGGGAAATTGGGTCTACCATGTTTCTTTGCCCAGTTCTGCTCCCCTCTCTCTCTACCACATGCAGCAGAGGGCAGGTAGGGGAGGTGAGGGGGGGGTGGGTTGAATTCTGCAGGTAAGAATGAGGTCGAAGAAGAGGGGGCTGTGGAGGGTCAGAAGGGGAGGATTGTCTACTGGGTCAAAGAAGATAATGGAGATGCAGATGGGTCTGGGGGAGCCAGTTTGACCAGCCCAAGGAAACTCTGAGGGGTTCACAAGACCGAGAAGGAATGTTTTGGAGGAGGAGAAAGACCTGGATGTAGGAAAACTCCAACCATTCTCTTAATCTCCAACAGTAATTATTGAAATCAGTGAAGACAGAGAGGTCAAAGTGCCATTTTCAGGCCACAGTAAACGGTCATCTAGTTTGTACATAGGCCATTATCATAGGCCAAGCAGTATTACAGAAAAAGGTGAGGCATTTAGGTTTAAGATCAGAGGCTTGAGGTGAGCTAGAAGGCAGCTTCAAGGTGAAGAAGGGGGAATCCATGACTGAGTGGTTCCCATATTGGATACTGGAGGTAAACAACAAATAAATAAATGAGACTAAAGCCTACAAAGAGGAGGAGGAAGGAGGTGGCCTAGAATGGGATGGAGTCAGGGAGGTTACTAGACCTCTGGGTGTGACGTTTAACCAACTGGTAAAGAGTGGCCCAGGCCCATGGGAGGGCATCCCCACACAAGAGGCACTGGACAGGCGAGTCTGACTGGCTGGGGTTAGTCCATGATCAGTACCAGATTTAGGAGGCACACACCACCACAGTTTTTGGCCCAGAGTGGGGAAAAGGAAGACAAGTTTAAAACAGCTCAGAGAGGGGCTATATATGAATGCTTAAGAGGCCCAGCAATGGAAGGAGAGGGAAAGTAGAGTTGGAGTGGGAAAAGGAAAGAGAAGTTAAAAAGGGTTCTAGACAAATGCTCACCCCACCATTAAATGGATGAATTTTGAGTGGGGGTCTGAGGGACCCATTTCCCTTTGTCTCATCGGAATAAGTCTGTCTAGTTGGGTCTGACTGGGTGTATCTCAGCCCCCCAAGGAGGCTTCCCCCCATCCCAGGTTCTCAGCACCAAAATGAGAGGTTAAGGATCTAAAATAAAGATTATTCTGAAATGTGAACAGAAGGAAATCGGAGTCCAGGTTCTGTGTGGGCAACATGGCCATTATTTGCACTTGGGTGCAAGTGAACTGAGTCTGGGAAAGGAGTCAGCACATGGGTTGAGATGGATGGACATTTAAAGGGTTGGAAGGGGTAGAACCGGTACATTCACTGTTTCTGGGACAAGTCGGTTCTATTTGGGCAGGTCCCTACATTTGACTCTATCACTCAGGAGAAAAGTTTATCAATTATTTTCTCTTGGCACTCATATGAAGTGTTAGTTCAACTGGAGTTTGCTGATGCCTGGGAGTACAATCATAAAATGTGAACTTAGCTTCATCAGGGCCGGTTTCTTCCTAAGTATAAGAATACTCTATGTGTAGAAATTGTCTCTTCTATTATAGTCATCTTTAATGACTTGGCATAAGAAATGATTAAATTTCTATACCTTCTCCACTGTGTAATTTAAATGATATTTTCAAAAGTCGATTATGAATAAGAACATTCGTTTTAACGGTTATGATTGCTTTGTTTTATAGCGCCATTCTACACTGTTCTAACTATATATCTCATTGATCCCTCCTATTATCGGGGAAAATATTTTTGTTGCCATTTTATAAACTACGTAGCCGTAGTCTATTCCCCAAAGTATGGGATTTTCTAAAATACTCCTTCATTTTATGATGGAGAAATTTGTAGAGACTTGAATGTTAGTTGTTCGATCTAGAATTAGCTACTGAAGGAGAAAATAATATGTCTTCTTGGTATCAATACCTGGTCTTTTGATCTCTCACTAGTAATTATCTAACAAATTTGTAGAAAAGGAAATATTTTCACCTATTTATTCTCAGATGACAAATAGTTTCATTTTATATACATTTAATATTTACTCATTTTGATTGCTTAACTTTCACAGGTATGTCTCAGAGACTACAGGGGATATGGATGTGAAATAGCATATATTTTCCTAAATTCAAGAAATTCATGATCCAGTATTATATTCAATTCATCTTCCTCTCTTAACACGTACTCTGGGGTCTCTACTTGGCTCCAACTTCCTCTCAGACACATCTCATTATTCCTATACCTTCTGAGATTTTTTTAAACATGTCTTCCTTTTGCCCACTCTGGGCCAAAAGGTACTCAAATTTCTAGAAACAAGCCATCTCCTCTAACCACCACGTCTTTGAGTATGTCTTTAAACCTTCTCCCTAGAGTGATTTGTGAGCTTCCATCATAGATGACAGATAAAGCAGTTACTAGTTAACACCTAAAAATTCGTTAGACCAAACTCCCTGCAGGAAAAACTGACAACTAACCCAAGGATACATATTCCATTGTGTACATACGCAAAAGAAACAGTTTTCTTAACAGGAAATCTGAATAGAAATCAAAGCTTGGTGCAAAACCAAACAACGGTAGGTATGGACTAGAAAGCAAAGTTCTCAAGAGAAAGAGGAAAACAGGAACCGGTGATCCTGGAAGGCTATGTTTATGACAGCTTTTGATTTTTCCCTCGGAGATTATTCTACTATATGGAGCTACCAGCTCTAGTTGGCAGGATCCTAGTGTGCACTCATCTGCAGACCCTGCAATGAGGGTGTTGGCGAATTTCTTTCTGCAGAGGGTGTTTGATCTCGGAGAGTCAAAGAATGAACTAGGAACCACACAGATCGGTCATAGGATGGCCTAGGAACCACACAGAGCAGTGATAGGACGGGACGTGTTAGACAGAAGGGAACACAGAAGGAAGGAGGGAGGGCAGAAGAACCTTGGCAGTAGAGGGCGAGAACCAAGAGGGAAGTCCCCCAGCTACTCAGGAGGGTGAGGCAAGAGAATCGCCTAGCCCAGGGGTTGGAGGTTGCTGTGAGCTGTGACACTACAGCACTCTAACAAAGGTGACAAAGTGAAACTCTGTCTCAAAAAAAAAAAAAAAAAAGAGGAAAGTCCCAACTGGGTCTTTTGATTAGAGGGTTATCTGCCACTTGTGAACAGGAAGGGCTTGGGAGTAAAAATCACACTCGGCCAGCAGCTGGCAGACAGAAAACATCTTCCCCGTGTGGATTAGCCACTGAGCATATTAACAAATAAACGCCACCCCTCGAGCTCCAGGCAAAGCCACTTCAGAAGGGGCCTGCCTGCAGGAAATACGGGGCCAAACTGTGTTTCTCCTGTCCTGCTTGTCTTCAGAGAATGCTGTTTGGAGAGAAAAAAAGTCCATTTGCTCAGGCCTAGAAAATGGGGATCCTGTCCAGCCCTGAACGGGGGAACCCTGTATCAAGAGTGCTTCTCAAGGGAAGGATTGGAGGATTGGTATTGCTTTATTAATGTTTGTCTTCCTCAGCACATTGTAAACCCAAATGGCATGTTCCTTGATCACCACTGAAAACCCCAAAGATAGTGCTTAACGCACAACTCCCAACATATACTTGATGGAGAGTAACAGATCTAGAGTCAAAATAATTAGAATTTAAATGAATTTTGGACAAATGGCTCAATGTTCCTGGAAGGGCATTTCAGTAAGAATGTGTGGCTAATTTGGGGAATTTCGAACTCCGAAAACCTAATGTTGCCCGAGCATTAGGTGCCTAAGGCCGGGGCAAGTGGCAGGTAATTCTTCAAAGGGAGTCAGAACACAGAGCCCAGAGGCTTCGAGTGACAGGCTAAGAAATCAGGAGGTCATCGTCAGGGCATGCAGTCATTGAAGAATATTAAACATGTAACATAGTCTGACCGGCTCCTTTAAAAGGTAATTCTGGAGGAAATAGATGATTGAGGAGACAGGATTCATGGCAGGGAGAGCAATTAGGAAGCTATCCGAATTATAGCTGAGAAGTAAAGAGGAGCTGGTTTAAGACAGTGAGAAGACGGATGAAGAAAGCAACGTACAGAAGCCTCTGCTGAAGGGCTGGGAGTTTGGAAGGTGAGATCCTCGGATGCACCTCACAATCTGACTTGGTGACCTCTTGTTATTCGCTACAGTCTGAGGCACAAATGAGAAAGAGATGGAGGATGAAAATGTGATGAGTTTCATTTTTGGTTTCTGAAATTGAGGTGCCTGTGAGATATCTTGGGGGAAAGGTCAACCAGACAAGAGAATGTAAAGTAGGACTGGAAGGTGAGAAGTCCAGGCTGGAGAAGTAAAGTCGGGAAACATCAGAATGAGAAGAGAGAAGGCTCGGAAAGCAAACTTAACACGTAAGGGGCATGAGAAGAGGTCGTACAAACATGTAAAGGTAAAAAATAGGTGCAGATTGTGTAAATAGAGCCGAAGAAAAGATCAAAAATTCACATTAGGGTAGCACCTGTGGCTCAAAGGAGTAGGGCGCCAGCCCCATATACCAGAGGTGGTGGGTTCAAACCCGGTCCCCGCCCCTCAAAAATAAAAAATCATATTAACATTTTAATTCCTGATGATAGGTATGGAAATATCTTTAATGATTGAAGAATTAAAAGCCATTACAATTTGTAAGAACTTTAAAAATCACTTCGTAAAGCTATGACTATGTTTAAAATCCTATGAAGATGTGTATAAGACTGATAGAGGAAAACTTTTAACAAGCAAAATTTCAAAGAATGAAATCGAGAGATAATTACTTAATGTTTTTATGTCTATTTATCCCTGATAGGAAATGAGGTTTCTTTGGATCAGAGAACAGATAAATTATTTACTTCCATAGCACTCTTAGCCTCGGTTCCCCACGCCCCATTTCCCTGTGGGAAGGCGTGATGAGAGCCGGATGGACAGGGAGAAACAGGAGAGAAATTCGGAAATCGTGAATCCCAGAACTTACGTGGTGCAACTGAGCTGGCTGCCTGACTTTCCCCTGGAGAAGAAAAGACCTTCACTTCGGAAAGTAAATAAACTCTCTCTGGGGATGCAAAGTTCTCTAAGCTTATTATTCTGAGAATGTGAGCAGATGGCTCCAGGGCAGATGTCTCTCAGGAGGCCTCTGTCTTTGATTTCCCGGGATCGTTTGCCATTCATGCATCTTTTCACTCACTCAGATGCCAGCAGTGTTTGCTCAGAAAGTCGAGACCCGCCATAAAGTGGACGTATTCATGTGGCATTGCCTGACACTCTGCAGCAGTGCTAGACTCTGAAGCCGATCTGGGTAATTTTACCAGAGCAGATTCTGTAAAATAGAAAACCTTCCTTTTACAAGAGTCCCAGCTGATGTGATTCCCTAAGAAGCCGTCTGTGCACAGTGGGTCCAAAACAGCTGGACCTGCTCCAGTGACATGATGGACCGTGCACCCTTCCGCCCTCGAGGTGCAGCCCACAGCAAGACGCAGCGTCTCCTGTAGATCTGAAGGGTTCTTAAAGCTTTGACAACATATAATCTCCATCCACCCCCAGCCTCACAAGCCCCAGACACGATTAATCTCTTCCTCTTCTGTGCTCACAGCACTTTGTGTTTATTTCTTGAAGCACTTTCATCCTAATTAGTTAGGCCTGTCGGCCTCATTGAACTATGGATACCAGACTAAGGAAATCTTTCTTGAGCACCCACCATATGTAGAATATTGTGTTGAATGTTGTAAGAAGTTCAAAAAAGTGATTGCATTCTTAGAAATACGCCTTGTTTTGTTTTTTGTACACTTTGAAATATAGTCCTAAGTCATATAGGTTACAAAAACAGAAACAGAATTAGCTGTCAACATAGAGGCTGCTGTTCTTGACTCAGATGTCCGTCTTTTTGAGAGACGTGAGAAAAGGAAGGAGAATGAGATCTTGGTCTCTGAAGGAAAAGGAGGGTCACGTGGGGGTCTAACTGGAGAGAATTAGGTAGTGTTTGGTACGCCAACGTTTTTTGTTACAATGAATAAGAAAAATACCTTAACTTTTTTTCCCCCAGCATCTTCAATAATTAGCTATTTTATGCGGAAGCTATGCGTGGGAGTGTTCAAGAACATTTATCAAGATTTAAAAATAGAAAATAATTTTCTTCTAGTTGAAACTTGATTGTTTTAAACTGTCAGTCAAGCGAGAGTCCGAGTGTTGAGCAAGATCAGAAGCTTGTGATGCACCTTCTCTCCAGGGTGACTAAAACATACTATCTATTAGCTTCAAGGAAAATTAATGGATTCACATTTTTAAATGTCTTTGAGGTAAAATGAACTATGAAGAACTTTCTTTTTTTCTTTATTTGATCCTTAGGAAAAAGATCCTGTTGACTAGACATAATTTTACTATTGTATATGGAAAAATTATTCAATTCATTGTTCAGTTCTAATACAAATTTAACTATGCATATTCATATTGTGATATTTTAAAGAGCACGTTTGACCCTTTTCAATGAGGACACAAATTTACTTGAATAGTACAAGGAATGAATTCCATTTTTCTCATTGTAAGGTTCAATTAAAGGGCAATTCAAGGTTGGCATTTTAATTAATTGACTCACTTTTTAAATAATTGCTGATCAGATTTTAAAGTGGCAATTTTTTTTTTTCTGCAGTCACATATTTTGTCTGATTAAAGAATGTTCAGATAAATACTACATTTTTTACATATTAAATTAAAAAATTAGTAATTCAGTGACTTTCAGGGCAATTTCTAAGTGAGGTTGTGTTTATATTTAGGATATACCCGATAAAAAGCACTGATGATTATGCCCTTATTGGCGGTTACTATTTCCATGGCAACCAAAAACTATTTCCACTCATTTCATATGGAATCTGTAGGCTTCATGTATTCCATAGAATTTGTCAAATATTGTAAGTGAGGTCTTTGATTATTTTGTTCAAAATTTAATAGTTTTTCTTGATAATAGAGTTTTCTTTGCTATCATGATATTGCTGTCTCTTCCCAATGTAAAACAGGACAGGGTTTCTTTTTCCCTATATAACATTTCCTTTTTCTTTTCTTAAAGTGCATTAGAAAATACAAGGACAGATGTGATTAGCATATTAACACACACTACAGTTGACAAGGACAGCACCAGAATTGATTCAAGCTCATAAAATATGAATAAACTTGCATTTTTGTGGAGCTGCACGTTGCTCCCATCGTCGTGGGGGCCTCCAGCTTCTAGACAATAGGCCACTATGCTAGAGGGGCCCACAAAAAGCAGCTGGGTCTGAACGTGACGTGTTCGTGTGCGTGTGATTGATTCACGTGCCCCTGTTTCCCCATGTTCTCCAGTACAGCGCTCTTAATCCACGTGAGTCCTGGGACACGTGGCACCCCACGCTGGTGGCAGAGGCCCTGTTCGCCATCGCAAACATCTTCAGTTCCCTGCGTCTGATCTCACTGTTTACCGCGAACTCTCACCTGGGCCCACTGCAAATCTCTCTGGGAAGAATGCTCCTGGACATCCTGAAGTTTCTGTTCATATACTGCCTCGTGCTGCTGGCGTTTGCAAATGGCCTCAATCAACTGTACTTCTACTACGAAGAGACAAAAGGGCTGAGCTGCAAAGGCATTCGCTGTGAGAAGCAGAATAACGCCTTTTCCACGTGAGTTGAACGGGGGCTCCCACGGGCAACGCTGTGCAGCTTAGAGCAGTCCTGGTACATGAGCTTGAAAAATCCACGACACAGGTTTGGGGGGAAACAATGGGGAACTAAATTATGCTGAATGCAGAAAACAAAATTCACATGGCTTGGAATAGAAATGAATCTTTCTGACGTAAAAAATAAATAAATAAATACCTGGGACACGTATTTTTAAGTTTCAGGAAAATCATCTTTTCTTTTGAATGACCTCCCTAAAAGGAAGACTCTACATACTGCTATTAAAATGTGGAATAATAAAGGTAACCTACGTGCTACTGGCAGGACATTAAATGTGAACAAATGTGAAACCAGTCACGTTAGAAAATCCAAGGACTTTTTGGTACTTTGTGTGCTTTCCAGGTATTAAAGTGTCTTCGCATGAAAGTCTCGGTCCTTGCCCAAAATTTAAGCATCTAAAAATAATCCACAATGGTAACTCAAGACTAATCTAGCCATTATGATTATGCTTATAAAAGTCTTTGCTCATACCCAAATGAGAAATAGCACGCTTTGTGGGCTCCAGTAATTCTCATAATCGCCTTTGCTATCAACACAGGTCTGCGAGCAGCACACAGCTCTTCCAGAATATTTCTCTATGTATCCGTCCATTTCCTTCCCTCACCGACAAAGCCTGGTTAATTAACAGATGAATTAAGAAGCGAGTGATTTTCCTCTACACAACCACCCCATGTGACACGCTATGACTTTGTAAATGACTTTAAAAGTCAGATCTTCCTCATAGACCATCCTATAAGAGAGGGTCTTAATTTCTCAGTTGGGAGAAAAATCAATATTCTCACATGAACTTAATCACTGATAGCTCAAACGCGTTGTTGGCTTAATTCCACATCTGCTTTTATCTTTGATGCCAGTATTTAAAACTCCATTTTAATTAATCGGCATCTGTTTATTTGTACATAAAATTTTAATCTCAGCCTTTTACAAATCTCATTTCCTTTCAGAAATAGATTTGATATAAACCATGGATCATGAAGAAAACACAAAATCATCTGGCCTCCCCTGGTCATTTCATCCCTTGCTGCCAGCCGGCTCTTTCTCCATCTTCCCTCTGAGGAGCTCCCTCAGCTTTGACGTCTTCCCACTGCTGTCCTCCCACCTGGGGCAGGAGGGATGCCGTGACACCTCTTGCAGGCACATCCTATAACTAGCGTGGTCTTGGATCCCCATTCCTCAACAGACACAGCCTAGGCTTGACATACAAGTGATCTGCCGCCTGCTTCCTTTTCTAATTCTAGTTTCAACTTTCCCAATTCCCCAGCAACACTTTTCTATTCAGCCTTTCCTAATACGTTATTTTCTTCCTCATCCCAGAACGCCCTTTTCTGTCCTCCCATTTGTTAAAATTTTATTCTTTTTTCCATATTCTACCTCAGATACACCTTTTCCGGGATGCCTTTCCTGGCCCCCTAACTGACTGTGAACTTGCAGCACTCACAGCCCAGGGGCCACATCTTCTAGTCTTCCCCATGCACCTTCCCCCCAATGAACGGACACTTCTTCCTGCTCCTTTCCTCAGAAGGGAGCTTAGAACTACATGTGGCTAACAGATGCCAAATGTGTAGCCACTGAAAGTATTCTATGTACAATTGGAGCCAATAGTCCTTGGGAGGGAGCTCTCCTGCGAGGACACAGGCTTGTGGCTGGTCATGCTTATCAAGCAAAGCCTTCTGTAGGTTGGAGCTGAGTTTCTAATGGTTGAACCCGGCCAAATGTAGTCACATTGTATTTGTAAAGACAAAACACTCAGGTGGGTTTTGTGTTAATTTTTGCTTGCTTGGCGTCTTAGCCTCAGGGGATAGAAGAAAATTTCAGTTGTAGAATACGTTACCTTTTTTGACTTGTTCAGTTTTTCTGGTCATAAGAATATAATGAGGGAAACACATGAATCTTATAAAGTAGCTATTAAGAAATATATTCAAAGTACAACTGACAGGATATCTTTAGGAAGACAGGATCTCAACTCCTAAAACAGTCAGGGTTTTGTCTTCAGCCCAGATTTTGTGCTGTCGCTTAATTAAGTTATGGCAGTACCTTGGGAAATTTTCAATACTCATCTCACCACAGAATAAGGAAAATATTAGTCACATAAATGCATTCTGATATGTGATACAACTGATGGTCCTTTAATCTATGGCAAGGTTGGTCTCAATAGATTTGGGAACCACTAATGATCAAAACATTTTTGGAAGCAATGGCTTTGAAAGTTAATCCCGATTGAATTTTTAAAAGTCCACCTACTAAAAGAAATAGCTGATACCAGGATCTTCACATCTAAAATGTAAATATATTTAAGTGGAACTCCTCTGTAAATCTCAACATTGATGGATTCCATTGAAAGAAGAAAAATAAAAGAAAGATTAAAATCCATAGTTAATCACAAAATGTCATTTTATTTTGAATTTTCCCCATTTTTAATTTTAATATGTCAATAAATATTTTGCTAAAGGGTTTACTAGTGTTTCCTAAAAGTTAGCAGCACTTATTTTAGACAGAAGCAAATAGTACTATTCAACTATAACAACCCATTTATTCGGCAGTACTGCTTTTATTTGAAAAAGGAACTGTTACGGGATTTACGTCATAACATTTTATGTAATTTATTATATAACTTATTCTATTAAACTTGTAACTTTCTCTAAACTGCTATTCATGTCAGAGGAAACAAGCTAAATTATGTATGTATATTCACAGTGAGAATACACATTCTTTGGGAAGAAACAATATATTTTTTTCACATTAAATCCAAAGAACACTATCATTAACTTTAGAAGTTGTCCTTAAAGTTACTAAAAATAAAGAACTCATGACCATAGGCCATATTTACTTTTTCCTGAGAAACTTTTCAAAGAATAATTTCTAGCGGCCTTTGTCAGGGGCCAATGAACTACATTAAACTCTCCCTAATATTGGGATCTGACATCTAGATTGTCCTTTAAAAATACATGTTTTATATGGCTGGGTGCGGTGGATTGTATCTGGTATCGTAGCACTGTGGGAGGCTGAGACAGGAGGATCCCTTGAGCTCAGGAGTTTGAGACCAGCCTGAGCAAGATCAAGACCCCATCTCTACTAAAAACAGAAAAATTAGCTGGGCACCTGTAGTCCCAGCCTCTTGGAAAGCTGAGGCAGGAGGATCGCTTGAACCCAGGAGTTTGAGGTTGTTGTGAGCTAGGCTGACTCCACAGAACTCTAAGCTGGGCAACCGAGTGAGACTCCTCTATCTCAAAAAAAAGGGGGGGGGAACACCTGATTACCTCCTCACACACCCTATAGCATTCTGTCACAGAATCACAGTTTGACTAAAGTTGATCAGATCAGCTCCCTTTCCACTTTATGATAATCTATTGTTCCATCATTTAACAGCTCTAGGAAAAATACAGAATTAAATTTTGCATCCTAAAATTAATTATTCAGTTAAAACATGAAATTGTTTGCTTTTTCCAAAAGCAATACATTTGGGGAAATAACACCTGAACACCAAGTGAAGCATTTTTAATTAGATCCTTTTGATTATATGGACCAGAAATTTACAGTTTATTTCAAGTAACAGGCATTTTGTCATAAGAATCAAGCACAGAATGAAGGCCATTTGATCCTCCGAGCAAAGTTAGATCTTACCTAGGGCAGAGCGCAGAGCAGGCCCTGGCTTCCGGAAGATTAGGAGTCAGTGCGGGCCAGGGAGTTTTTGCTCTGCGTATCAGCATTAAAGTGATTCCGTTGCTCCCTCCATCTCCTCAGAGTTTACTTCTCATCTGGCTTATTCATCCTCCATTCTCTGCTTCTCAGTTGGTGCTGTCTCAAACCTTGGCATCCCATAATACTAATGACCCTGACTCTGGGTAATGACCTCAGTCCCTTTGGGCAACTACCTCATTAGCTTCATATTTCTAGGGTAAACTTTCCTAGAAAGGCAATGTGATCATTTTCCTCATAGGCCATGCCATAGACCATGGGTCTTAACATGAATTGTCTTTCCTTGGATCACTTGACGGTGATTGACCTAATTTTTGGAGTCATGGGATGAGAAGCTCCAGAGACTTCCGTAAGGATCGCCTCTCCATAACAGGGGATACAGGGAGCAATGTCACTGGGGCAGGAAGGTACCAGAAGCTGTAAGTGACCTGGTCCTGCAGCACAGTTTCAATTCAATGCTACTCTCCCTATAGACTCAAACACCAGGGTGAGAAGGTTGTGTTTTATTTTTATGATATAATTTAAATAGTCTTTTTTAACCATTTCTTAGTCACCACACCAGGGTGAGAAGTTTGTGTTTTATTTTTATAATATAATTTAAATAGTCTTATTTTAACCATTTCTCTAGGAGTATAAAGGCTCTAGCATATTTTTATTACATTATACTAATATATTATAATGGTTCCATTGAAACAAACAAATCTCCACGTTGGTTCAGATACTCCTCAGCTTATTACAATTTTTTGGAGTAAGTCAAGGAAACTTTACTTACAATAAAATCTCCAGAGTTCACTCATTGGCTAGGATCAATAAACTGTTCCTTGAAATACAAAAACCAAAAGTAGAAACAAAAAATCCCCAAACACATTTTGTTTAAGCATCCTGAGCCCCTTTGCCATCTTACGGGACCCACTCTGTGCGGTTTTCATGTAAATGTAGAAATCTGTAACGATGACATTGATTTTCACCCTCCCATAACCAAAGCAAAATCAGATAAAAGAACCTGCTTTTTTAAAGCCTCAGGTTTGTTATCTATCATTTACTATCTATCACTTAGCACCTCAGGACAGGGATAAATAAACTCTCTACGAAAAAGACCAGATAATAAATATTTTAGGTTTGTGACACATATATTCTCTGTTGCAACTACTTCGTTCTCCCATTGTGGTACAAAATAAACCATAAACAATACATAAGTGGATGAAAATGGCTTTGTTTCAATAAAATTTTACATATGGGCATGAAAATGTGAAATTTATGTGATTTCCCTGCGTCACAAAACATTACTCTTGTTTTGTTTTCTTGTTTTTTTTTTTTCAACCAAACATTTGAGAAATCAAGAATCATCATTCTTAGTTTCGTGGCCATGAAGAAAACAGGGCGTAGGCTACATTTATACCACCTTACACTGGGTAACGAACTGTAGCTTTCAAGGCTTTGGGTAAGATTAAGTACATTGGGAAAATTAAGTACATCACTTTTACTAGTTTGATGAAAACAATTTTCTTTCCCTCTTTTTATTAAGTTTAATTCTGTAAGTGTCCTAAAAGGTTACTTTCATGTTGATAGAAATTTTTAACTTAATTGCATACACTATATATACCACATCTATCTATCTGTCTATCTATCTATCTATCTATCTATCTATCTATCTATCGAAAATAGTACCAAGTTCTATTGTTATATCTTGTTGTATTATGTAATAGAATGGTTCTATTAATGTAGCTATTAATGTCATTTTATCTTTTTTCCAGGTTATTTGAGACACTCCAGTCTCTGTTTTGGTCAATATTTGGGCTCATCAATTTATACGTGACCAATGTCAAAGCCCAGCATGAGTTTACTGAGTTTGTTGGCGCCACCATGTTTGGGACCTATAATGTCATCTCGCTGGTCGTTCTACTCAACATGTTAATAGCTATGATGAATAATTCTTACCAACTTATTGCTGTAAGTTGACTAACTTTACTTCAATATTCCCCCTGGAACATGCTATTCCTAGTTATACCTTGTCATCATAGGAAATAAGATCTATACTTGGCTGTTAATGAGGAATAGAAAATTATGATATAAGTGGTTAATTTGAAATCTTTTAGCAGTATTACACTATATGTGGCTATATGTTAATCTGTTTTTGCCATGTTACACGAGTAAAAAAATAAACAAAATCTACTTAGCCAGGCTGTCAATGGCTGTGGTAAGCAGTGAGGATGGCTGATAAATAGGCATCCCGTGGCACCTGCCATCTGGGTTCTCCCTTGTGACTCTCCCCTTCTCATAGAAGTAAGCACATGCCTGCTGGGCAAGACTCAAAAGATAACCACGGAGGGACTCTGTGAAAGGTAAAGCCAGGATTTTCAGTTTCTTAAAGCTTGGATAAAGCAATATTAAAGTCCTATTGAATTCTGTAGAGGAATATATAATATGTGTTTATTTGAAACTCTGGAATCCAAACAATTTAACTTAATGTATTTATTTATTCATTCAACAAATACTTATTGAGCACATATCTGTTGCCAAGAACTGTTTTAGGAACTAAAAGTACAGAAACAAACAGGAAAGAAAAAGCCCTTTATCCAGTTGAACGCACATACTAGAAATTTATGTCTGTGACAAGCAGCTATAGCAACAAAACAAAACTCATATGGGAAGGAAATGTATTTCTTATGTCTTTCATATTTACACCTTAAACAAGGAGCATTTTTAAGTATAATTATAGGTTGCACATTTTCTCCACAAATAACTACAATTATAGTGTATCTGTGAATCTATGGTTCAAACCTCTGATGTGTTATTATTGGTATTTTTTTCCATCAAGTAGAGCTCTGAATTTTACTTAAACTGTCTTTATGGAAGTACATTTTTCTCATAAGACGCTTGTCAGTGATAAAAAAACTGCATGAAACATGAAAATAAATTGTTTTGTTTAATGGCTACAGACTGAAGTATTCCCGATGCATAATAATTCCTCAGACATACCTAGGTCCTAGCGTTCGGAGGTGAATATTTGGACTTGTAGATATTTTGTCAACATCTTGCAATCTGAAATTTTTAAAGATAGTCCCTCTATATTGTTTCAGATGTTCTGTATTCCTCTAGTCAACACATTTCCAAAATATGGGTCCTGTTTACCAGAAAAACAACAACAAAAATTAGAAAGCTGCTAATTATTATACTGCTAAGAGTTTGGATCCTGTAAAACATTAGTCCTAATTTCATCAAAAAGAGAACATCATTTAAGAATAGTTTGACATTTTCTCATTGCTTCTTTGTGGGGTGTGTTTTTCTGAGTAACTTCATTACAGAGATGAGAATTATCTTCAAATTTCTCTTTTTAATGAATCCAAGCTCTAAAATGAGCAAAACCAGAGCAGGCTCTGAGAACCTCAGACAGGTGTATCCCCTGATGCTCTGTGCATGAGGCCTCCTTGGGCATGAGCATGCTAAGCATTGAAATTTCACCTCTCCCAGAAAAGCAGAATGTACTCGGAGGGCTTTTCCTTCTGTGACCCTAACCCAGAGCCATAGGGTAAAGTGAGAAAAAGGAGGAAAATTTAACAATTGAGAGGCAGAGCAATCAGGAAGGTCATAACTAAAGCCTGCTTCCCATTCACTCATTTGTTCATTGATTAAACATGCACCGTGCACTTGGCATATGCCAGACACAGGCCTGATTTTAGAGATGCAAAGAAGTCTCTGCTCTCAAGAAAAAGGTAATATAGCAAGGACCAAAAAAATCCAATATTGAGAAAAGAAATTTGAGAATGTTATGAAAGTGCAGGACCTTGAGGTGGGTTGGAGATAAAGCACAGGTGAAGCCTGCCGCGTGCTGGGGCAGACTTCCCGGGACAGAGGATGCTGAAACCAAGTTTCAAAGGTTGACTAAGAGTTAGAGGTGGATAGTGGAAGGGGGTTTAGAACTTTCCATCTCCTGAACTATAAGCACTGTGGACTATGTGATAGACCTTCTCAAAACCCCTGAACAAAGGAAGCAGCTGATTAGTGATAGCAGTGAAAGAACATAATTTGCGAATCCCTGAGAATCAGAGAATTAGAAGGAGTATTCACAGGCCACCACTTTATCTGCCTTTTTATTTCCTTGAACTAATCTACTGAGTCCCATTTTCCATGCCTGCAGCAAACAATGTACAAGTTTCTTCACCAATGGAGCACAAGCAGCCAGTTCTTATGCACCTGTTTAGAAAAAAATGGCAGTGGGAAGGAGAAAGAAAGAAAGGGGAGGGAAACCACAGCTTCTGTGTCTCCATTTATGGAGTAGTCCATGCAATCAGACATTTGCTCAGCAATAATGAAGGCCACGCATTTTCCAGGTATGATGACTTTTGTTCAAAGCGTATCTGGACTAAAACCATATGGTACAGAGTAGAAATGTACGTATAACACACGCGCCCATCAGCACACAGCAATTTAGGAATATTGAAATGAAGCACAGTCTAAGGCTATCTTCTCCTCTAAAATCTGAGTTCTTGTTTATAAGTGTCATTGGTCGTAATGAACTATTCAGAATTCTAAAATGCACGTATGCCTAGTGTCTACCACCCCCTCCTTCCCAGATTTTCTGCTTGCATCAGATTTACAGCTAATTTAAGAAGAGACTGGCCGCCCTGTATCTAATCGCCACAGATGTTCCCAAGTTTCCTCCAGGAGATTAATAAAGTGGAGTGAGGAATATACAGGAGGGCTGAAGGAGATGGCCACAGGCTGTGGGCAACCACCGACTTACTCCTGTCTGCTGACTTTCCCCAAGGTTATGTCAAGGTTCAATGCTGCGTCAGAGAAGCCCTCTGCATGCAGCGGTTCTCAACCTGTGGGTCGCGACCCCTTTGTAACAATGAAAATACATCGTGGCATTAGGAAGGTTGAGAACCACTGTTGAGGAATCTCTCTCTGAGTTTATGTCTGCCTGAGGGTGGCCAAGAATTATGCTGATGGAAACATGTGCTGGCAACACAGAAGGCCAAGCCCTGAGCATCTGGGCAGGTGCCGTTCACCTGAGCTGGGCTGCGAGGTCTTGGGGGAGACAGAGTCTTGTTTCTGGCCAGAATCTAATGCAAGTGAGCAAATGAGAAACCTGCAGTGTGGGAGGCGCAGATTCATCTTCAGGTCGTAGCTAATCCCTGCAGTCTCTCTTACACGGAATTACTTTAGAAATCTGTTACTCTGAAGAAGGAAGGGTGCGAAGTGGCGTGACAACTCCATAGACCAGGGTAAGCCATTACCCGAAGTGTGTCGATGACTCTTCCTGGAGCCAGTGGTTTTGTTTGTTTGTTTCTCCCGCAGTTTCGTTTTGATAAGCAATTTAATTAATGTTCCAAGAGCCACTTAAAGTCCGGTTACAGGCTCTCTGGGAGGTTCGTTTCATGTTATTAAGAAACCTGTCAGCAGTTGTCATATCCTCCTGTTCAGGACCATGCAGATATAGAATGGAAATTTGCTCGAACGAAGCTGTGGATGAGTTACTTTGAAGAAGGAGGGACTCTGCCTACGCCCTTCAATGTCATCCCAAGTCCCAAGTCACTGTGGTACCTGATTAAATGGATATGGACGCACTTGTGCAAGAAAAAGATGAGAAGAAAGCCAGAAAGTTTTGGAACAATAGGGGTAAGAACACAGCATGTTAGTATTACTTTTTTTTAATTGTGCGTTTTAAAATATTTGTGTTCCTTATTAAACATTTAAGGTCTGTAGCCTTGTTGTTCTTACTGATTACATCTTGTGAACATTTGTAGCACATTCACCATGACGGAGGCACTCTGAGTATCTGTGACTTTTTCACAAACCCATTTCCTGCAATTTTAACAGGAGCCACCCCTTCTCATCGGCCTTCCTTGTCCTGATAATCAAGGCTGGAGGAACTAGCACATTCTCTTTTAGTACACGGGTTTCCAGCCGCATGCTATTTGTGCCATTACCTGCTCATTGTCTGTTTCCCCCACATCTTAAGTCCATGAGAGGAGGGCGTCTCTTCTGCTCAGCTCATATTCCTCATGCCTATCACAGGCACCTGCAAAGAGCATTTTATCCTTGATAAAAATTCTCATTGGAATGACTGAATGCATGTTATAACTGAAATATGCTGCGCCAAATGTCAGCTGTGATCTCAGAATGTATTTAGTTAATTTCAACATGTCGATTCCACTCCCTATCACATTAGATGCCAGGAAGGCAGCATCTAAAAATAATACATAGGACTGCTCAGACACGCTCCTGGCCAACTAGAAGATCCTATTTCCTTTGGAAGCTTCTTTCATATGGGGAATCCAGAGTTCCATCGCTCTCTGACTTTGTTTTCTAATTTTCAAAGTTCCCACGGTGACGTTTGGGGAATTAACACGCTAACATCCATTAGTCACTTTGTCTCAGAGAAATTGCTTTGGAAGTATTTAAAATGGCCTTTATACAATTATGATTTAATAAAAATTTTTTAAAAATGGCCTTTATAGAATTACTAAATAATAATAGATATTTAATCAAAAAATCAATGATGGCTGGGAGTGGTGGCTCATGCCTATAATCCCAGCACTCTGGGAGGCTCAGGTGGGTGGATTGCTTGAGCTCAGGAGTTCAAGATCAGGCTGAACAAGAGCAATCACTCATCTTTAAAAAAAAAAATAGCTGAGCAAAAAACAACAACAACAACAACAACAACAAAAAAGCTGAGCGTTGTGGCAGCTGCCTGTACTCCCAGCTACTTGAGAGGCTGAGACAAGAGGATCACTTGACCCCAAGACTTTGGGGTTGCTGTGACCTGTGATGCCATGACACTCTAACCAGGGCCACAAAATATGATTCTGTCTCAAAAAAAATGAGAAATAAAAAATGTACACTTGTTTTCATTTCATTTAACATTGTTTATGAATGCAAGTTATGCCCTAAGCAATCCTCAGTTTTAACTTTATGGCTCAGTGGGCATTGTCATCAGCCCCAAATGGAGCTTTTTCCTACTGAAAGTCACATTGCTTTTTGTCTCATTTCAGTTACAATTCAAACTTTACAGAGAAATTGGTAAGTGAGTATTGCATACAGAGGGGAGCTTAGGAAAGGCAGTTAAATTCTTTCCTATTCACTATCACCCGTGAACGAGGGTGACTACAGTTGGAGAACATGTCTAACCTTAGAAACCAAAGTGAATTTATGATAACGCCTTATCCTGCAAGCCTCATACTAATTTATGGATTTTATCACTGACCTTAGAAAGGAATGAAATCACTTTCTTCTGAACATTCGATTTGTCTGTTAAAAGAAGCTAAATTCAAATTACTAATAAAAAAAAATGGTTGTAGGATAAAGGTAATGACTTAGGTTTAACAAGCAATTGTTGCGTGTATTCTCCCTGCCAATAACTTAGCTAGGAAGCAAAAGGGAAGCTGGGAAGCAAAAGGAAGTACGACATTCTGTCTCCGCCCTTCAGTCCATTGATTTTAATGTGGGAAATACAGAAATATGTGACATATTTAGCATCATAGTCATGTGCGATGTGAGAACAGTGTGAGAAACAATTAATGTTTTCCTTGAGGAAGCAGAAAGGTTTCAAGGAAATGAAACTCTGGATGACTTTCTTCTAGGTCAAAATGCACTCATTCTTTGTCCCCAGACTTATTCTTAAATTTATGAGAATTTTTAACTTGATCCCTGATAAGTTATTAATGGTTAATACTATCTTAATATGCTACTTCTCACAAAAGTATGTTCGTTTAAAAAGAGCTTCGGGGAGGGGGTACCTGTGGCTCAAAGGAGTAGGGCGCTGGCCCCAAATGCTGGAGGTGGCAGGTTCAAACCTGGTCCAAGCCAAAAAAACTGCAAAAACGAGAGCTTCGGGGCCAAAAATATGCTACTGACCAATATAAATTTGTCTTTCATATTTTCATTTGAGGCAATAGCGCAGGGAATCTTGGTTTTTAAGATGTCAGAAGATAGCTTGGTGCCCATAGCTCAGTGAGTAGAGCACCAGCCACATACCCCAAAGGTGGTGGGTTCAAGCCCAGCCAGGGCCTGTTAAACAACAATGACAACTGCAACCAAAAAATAGCTGGGCGTTGAGGCAGGTGCCTGTAGTTCCAGCTACTTGGGAGGCTGAGGCAAGAGAATCCCTTAAGCCCAAGAGTTTGAGGTTGCTGTGAGCTGACACCACGGCACTCTACCCAGGGTGACATGGTGAGATTCTGTCTCAAAAAAAAAAAAGATGCCAGGAGACTTATAAAGAAGGTAAAGGACCCTACTCTGATATTTTAAGAGATCCATGTGTACCATCAACAAAAACAATACAGAATCATTCCAGAACTTTGACTTCTGGCCCTCCCACCCACCTTCCTGTCACTGCCAACTCGCCGAGGGTAGTATGTCACCGACTTTGCCTTGATTTATAAAGGAGCTCTCGACTCATTTGGGCTTTTGTTTGAAAGTAGTAATACACACCTTTCAGATGGAAAGAGCAAATGGCATTAGTTAAAGAGCTTTTCTTTTCTATATTTTATTGGTCTCAAAAAAACCCATAAATTTCTTTTATGTCTGTATCTCTAAATTTGAGTCTTCTCCAAGATGAACACACAACAAGAAAATTCAAAACTAATCATGACCCCAAACCATTCCCTTCTCCTTTGCCATGTAAATTCTACTAGCTGTTGGTAATGGATATTTTGATGCTTTGGGAATTTGTGCCAAGCTAAATAAATATTCCTAGTCATGTCTCTCTTTTTCACTGGGTGAGCACCAGCCTAGTCAAACTCAGTGTTATTTAAATGCAGCCTTTCTTAGAATTCCATTTCCAGAATGAGAAGAACATGATATTTTGATTGGCATACTCTTAGTTGAGTTATATATATTTTTTATTTACATGAAAATAAATATATATTATTTATAAAGAAGCTCTAGCTTATAAAAAAGAGAAAAGCAAACTATGGTGTTTATAATATTAATAGAGTAGTTAAATGAGAAAATAATGTCAAAAAATAGTTGAGTTCGCTTTCAATTCTTTTCAATTTGGCAAATACTCCTAATAGTTCATTGAAGACACAAAAGGGATGCACAGGTGTGTAGCGAATAATTAAATGGCGACATTGAAACGCCCAGAACAGTCACTTGGTAAAACCCAAGCCTGGCTCAGAATACAGCATTGTACTCCAAAGGGACCTTCGCCGCCACTCAGCTCAACCATTTCCTTTGTAAGAACACTTTTACTTTTCCTCCTGTCTCAGTGTCCCTTAGGACAGAGTAGAGGACATGCCTGGGCTTTTTGTTTCCCAGTCCATCGAGCTTTTCATTGTCCTCTCTTATTTTCCTGAAAACCCTGACGAATACGTAACAATAACTTTCAGTTGTGTATTTTGTTTTTTTTTCCAACAGCTTTTGCGGATCCTATCGTTGTTTTCTGTTGCCTCTTAGACTCCTCTATTCCAAAGCCTTTGTTTAATGGGCTGGTTAACCTTCTGCTGTTATTCCCAACTTGCTTAAATTTATGCCACATTTGCAAAGGACAGAATTAAAGCTCAACTGAAGGACACTCATTTCTTTGAGGCATTTTCTCTAATTGTCTCATTTGTGGCTCACTTACTGGCCCTTGTCACCTGGCCTTTGTCTGAATGTCACCCAGGTGCTCATTCTATTCACGTTCCAGGAAGAGCCTGGGAACCCAGTGCTCCTCTAGGTTGCTACGTGGCCCCTCCCTAGAAGCCCATTATTAGTGATCTTATCTTGCTATTTATGGCTTCCCAGTAATACTGATAAAACTATCCCTGAAAACTCATTAGCTCGCTTTTTTTTTCCTTGTAACTTTGGACTTCTTTTAATGGGTAATTGGGAGTTCCAGGTAAATTAATCTTTCCCTTGACTGCTTTATGGTGAAAGCATAAATGAAGCAGAAATGCTTTATTATTGAGCAAAATATTTATGATAGGAAGTAACCCCATTATTGAGAAATGGCTTGTCTCTAGGCAATTATACAAACACCACCAAAGGGTCAGCCCACTCAGAGCACAATAATCAACATGAAGCACACTCTAGCTCGTGAGATGTTTGATATTATTTCTTGCCAAATGGTTTTCTTAACCCCACTTTACCAGCAAATACTATTACTTTTTTTTTTTTGAGACAGATCCTCAAGCTGTCACCCTGGATAGAGTGCCGTGGCATCACAGCTCACAGCAACCTCCAATTTCTGGGCTCAAGCGAGTCTCCTGTCTCCACCTCCCAAGTAGCTGGGACTACAGGCGCCCGCCACAACACCCGGCCATTTTTTGGTTGCAGCCGTTATTGTCGTTTGGTGGGCCTGGCTGGATTTGAACCTGCCAGCTCAGGTGTACATGGCTGGCACCTTAGCCCTTTGAGCCACAGGTACTGAGCCAGCCAGCAAATATTCTAAGAACTAAAGCCCTAGCTCTCAAACTTTAAAGCATGCTAGACACATCAGGCATCTCCACTTCACAGACATTTCCAGCTTGTAACTTTAATTAGAAATTCCAATTCAAGACATCACTGTTACCTGAAACAAAACCAGTCTTCATGCTCGTTTCTCAAAAGGTCCAGATTCATTTAATTAACATTAAATGATACTAATAAAATACTCACCCAAAGCATTGAGCTAAGATAAAACGGTTTTTAATGCCACAGACCTGCTTTAGTAATGAAATGCTTGCATTTAGAGGTCAATGTGCTGAACCAGAAAAAACTGAGTTATGAGTTTTTTAACTTCCTTAGTTTTGGTTTCTATTTTCTATTTTCTCTCAAGCACATAGTTAGGAGAACATAGGCATGGTCTCTGTCAAGGTCACTGTGCATCACGCAACTCTCACTTACAGATTGATTATCTGTCAAAGTGTGTTGTTCCCTAATCTTGATGACTCTCAGTTAAACTACAGTCATGTCAGTTGACAACCCAAAATAAGTGACAGAGGCAAAGGTCACACTCAGTGGAGGAATTTTTTTTTTTTTTTTTTTTTTGCAGTTTTTGGCCGGGACTGGGTTTGAACCCACCACCTCCAGCATATGGGGCCAGCGGCCTACTCACTGAGCCACAGGCGCCGCCCCTCAGTGGAGGACTTTTTAAGCCAAAATTTGAGGAGGTGCCTGGAGGTAAAAAATCATAATAATTAAAATTAAAAAAATCTATAACTGTTTCTCTGAAGGGGAATTTGGAATTTCGGTATTTACCGGGAAGACTTACAGAAACAAAGCGGGGTGAGGTATTCCATGCTTAGGAGGCCCAGGAAATCCTCATTTTACATAAGCAAAGGTGAGATGAGGAAGCATCAATTATGTAGGTGTCTCTGGGAAGGTGGAAGAAGGTTTGATCTTGCTTTGTCTCTATTTTGCATCCGGGAAGACAGACTTGTAGTCAACATTCATTAGTGTGGAATTGAACAACATTTTTTATTTTTCTGAGATAGTGTCTCACTCTGTCCCCCACACTAGAGTTACATGGCATCCGCCTAGCTCACAGCAACCTCAAACTCCTAGGTCCAAGCAATCCTACTGTCTCAGCCTCCTAAGTAGCTAGGACTACAGGCATTCACCACAACGCCCAGCTAAGCATTTTCTAATTTTTGTAGAGATGGGTCTTGCCTTTGCTCAGGCTAATCTCAAAATCCTGAGCTGAAGGGACCCTCCCACCCTCGCCTCCCAAATTAACAAAATGTAGTTTGGGGAGCTAGGCTTAGCCTGCGCACCCAAAGTTGCATTTTGCGTGTTCTGGTTTGTGGGAGACCAGCATGAAATTTCCTTATAAGTGATTTGTGGGGACAGTGCTTTGTAGAGGCTGAAGGCCTTTTACTTTTCCTTGGGGATCTGGCAAACACCTAATATTAGTAGCAGCCATTCATTTGCAAGGAGGTGTTGGGTGACTCTACCTCCAGGGTTGACCTTCCCTTTTGCATAAAGAGGTGGGGGAAGCAGTGTCTTGAGAGTTTTATTTTTCTTAACACAGTATCCATCCATGACTATCTCTAGATCCTTAAATTTTGCTTTAAGATTTATTTGCTGGCAGGGTCAGGATGTGTAGGAATTAATTTGCTTGACATTCTTCATATTTCAAGAGTGAAGTACCGAATATTTGATTTGACAACACAACGTTCAGACATTTCACGTCACTTAATTTTATGTGTTTAGAAAGAACAATACGTAGAGGCATGCTGTAAGGATAAACAAAGTGTGCTGTAGGAAACAAGATGTAGATTCATTTGTAACGCAGCCAGACTCTAATTTTTTGAAAAGGAATCCCATCCTGGACCTGCTTCTTGCATTTTTCCTTTTTGTAAAGGAGAACACAGCAAGCTGCATCCCTTAAGGAGTTCACTGAGCAAAGCAAAGACTGAAAAGTATAATTTATGGGCTTAAAATCAGTGATCAACAAAGCCTGGAGTGGAAATTGCCCGGAACCAGCTCCATGAAGTGAGCCTGACGTTCCACGCAGTGGACGTGGAGAGAATTGGAGACACAGAGCGAGGAACTGTGACAGCCGACCCTGGCCTCCCCTCCCCCCGGCCCCGCGCAGAGCCCTCTCTTTTGCAGCCACAAAAACCTTCCTTTCTCTAAAGGGACCTGACACTCGTATTGAAATCCTGGAGTTTCCTTGCAGCTCCAGAGCTTCCTCACTAATTGTCTTTTCCTTTATCATTAGTTCTGTGATCTAAATATTGCCAGTGTCTTTTCCTAACAAATCAGGAGGAATCTGTGAACTCTGAGCCATGTTAATGTGCCACACAGTTTTGCTCTTCGCTCCTGCTTTGAAAGCAGCTCTGCTGAGGAACATTCCATACAGTCTCTTGACTTCTGATAAAATTTATTTTAAAAAAGTGTCAACTTAAAGGGCACTTTATTTTCCAAAATATTTTTCCTTGACATCCAGTTAAGAAAGGAAGGTCCTTGATTGATCATGTGGTACATTTTTCCTGTCCCAGACTCAGCTGACAACCAATCTAATTTTTTCAAAAAATAACTGCAAAATGGAGCTCCAGAATTTTCCTAGTAACATTGTCAATGTGAGCTCATTCACTGAGAAATTCTTTGATCCCAACGTAGGTCACCTAAAGTATTACTTTTAATACAATTAGTGAACATGTAATCATTGCAGATTATTTTTGTCAACAGGTGAATGGCTTGAAAGAAAACTAAATGCCCACTATCCACTTAAATATAATGAAATGGCCTTTATTATATTACTTACATAAATGCAGATTGGTCAATTCTCCTTGACACATTGCTGGTCATTTTCAGTGATAATTATAACATACAGCATCTTCTCTTATGATAATGAACCTTTGAAGCTCAGCTCATCTCAAAAGGAAGATTACAAACATCCTAGATGTCACCGATGGTGGTTCTATTATGTAATATCTACTGGTGTCACTAATCGCCAGAAATTATTGTTATCCTTAAGGTGAACAGTACATACTTTACAGGGAAAATTTTGTCCCCACCCCCATAAAAGATAGACCTAAGTCCTAATTCCCTGTACTTTCAAATGTTTGGGGAAAAGGGAAATGAATGGAATGCAGTTAAGACAAGGTCATTGCTGAACTTGGGTCCGTATTTAAACATGACCACATGAAGACACAGACACAAGAAGAACACCATGTGGTGATGAAGGCAGAGATTCGAGAATTACAACTACAAGCCAAAGAAGGCCAGGGATGGACAGCCACGACCGGAGGCTAGAAAACTTGCTTCTACCTGATGGCTGTTGCCAGGTGACTATTGCAGAAATTAAACTTTCATCACCTGTCACTCAACTAGTCAAAACCCCAGGTGCCTGGTAAACACTGACTTCATGGTACCATCTGAGATTCCACATAAAGAACCACCTAATCCCTGTTTCCCTAGTGGCAGAGACATTGCAGCTATACTGCAGGAAGTCCCCACGTCGCTCACTTTCTGGCCCCAGCATATGTGGTCACCTTATCCCAGTCTTCTAGAACCCCCCAGCATATGTGGTCACCCTATCCCAATCTTCCAGAACCCCGCAGCATTTGTGGTCACCTTATCCAAATCTTCCAGAACCCCGCAGCATTTGTGGTCACCCTATCCCAATCTTCCAGAACCCTGCAGCATATGTGGTCACCCTATCCCAATCTTCCAGAACCCCCAGCATATGTGGTCACCCTATCCCAATCTTCTAGAATCCCCCAGCATATGTGATTACCCTATCCCAATCTTCCAGAAACCCCAACATATGTGATTACCCTATCCCAATCTTCCAGAACCCCCAACATATGTGATTACCCTATCCCAATCTTCCAGAACCCCGCAGCATATGTGGTCACCTTATCCCAATCTTCTAGAACCCCCCAGCATATGTGGTCACCCTATCCCAATCTTCCAGAACCCCCCAGCATATGTGATCACCCTATTCCAATTGTCCAGAAGCCCTGTGCATCTCTGCCTGTCAAAATCCTATAATTCCTTCATGGCCAATCTAGTACATTGCTCCCTGGATGACAGCTGTAATGGATTCTTTCCTCAGCACAAGATTGCCTCTTCCTCTCATACGTAAATAGCTCTCTCACAACCCGAGCCGAGTTTTATACGGTGTTTCGCCTTCACGTGTGGACATTCTTGTCCTTGGCATTTTACCTTGGAAACTCTAAGCCATGTAAAGGCAAAAGTGTCTCACTCATGTCTGATTTCTTACAGCCATGGACATGTAGCCACATTAAAATTTACTGTTCACAATAAAATTATGTTAAATTGGTTCTATGATCTAAGATCCATGATATAGAAACTCACAAAGGAGAATTCAAGGTCCATAGCAAAAATTTAATGTCATGCAGAAATCTTCATTAAAAAACTTTTAACAGGGTGGCACCTGTAGCTCAAAGGAGTAGGGCGCCGGCCCCATATGCCAGAGGTGGCGGGTTCAAACCCAGCCCCAGTCGAAAACTGCAAAAAACAAACAAACAAAAAAAAAAACTTTTTAGTTTTCATAAAAGATGATGGACTACAGAGTTTGTGTCAACTCTGTCCAAATTTACCGGAACCACCCCCTCACTCTATTACTTACCTGCCAATTTCCTACCTCTAAAGTTCTCTACTGCCAATCGTAAAGACAATCAACTATTTAGTGAAGGAAATGCTCTCTGAACAGCTTGAAATACCATGAATGTCATGCCAAGAGACACAGCTACATCTGGGCACATTCTTTTTGTTTCTTAGAGGTCATCATAAGATGTGCCAGACTATGTACAAGTATTTTTAAAAGTGTATTAAATCATTTATCAAAAGGGAAAAAAGTGGAAAGAGTACAGGAGCTAACAATAGCTCGCAACAGATGCCTTAAAGCTCTTACTTAATCTTCAAAAGTATTCTGTGATTTTATCTTCACCGGGGAACACTCAAAATTGAGGAAGAGAGAGGGCTCTTTCTTCAGAGAGAAACTCCCTAGCCAGGATTAGCGAACTTCTTATTGAACCTGGATGTGATTTTTAGGTCCATGATCTTAATGTCACTACTTCCCAGAAAGTAGGAAAGTATAAACAGGCAGGCATAATGCTAACGGCCACTGAAAGGAGAACCTAAACTCTGGTGTTCACCAGAGAAGCGGAGATTAAATAGACAAGGCACATATGAGCTACAGAACTTACTGTTTGTTTGGCTGGACACATTGCATTCATTTTTGGGCTTGATATTCGGAAGATGGTTAACTTCATCCATTCCTATTTTCATAGATGGGATTTTAAAAGTTCAGTTGCCTGGTATAATTTCACAAGACTAAAATTAGTTTTGTAGTATTACCATGTAGATGTGGAAAGTAATCAGCTGGCAAGATGATTTAGCCTTAAACGTGGGGTATGGAAACTAACTCCCAAAAATAATCATAGCAGAATTATGGTTTAAAATGTGGTCTTTGACTTTTTTTTATATATGTATTAAAATTTTGAACTTCGTGTATGAGTAAGGTTCTAGTGAAGTGAAACAGTTTACACTCATTTAATACTAAAATGTATCATGATAACTTTTTCTCATTGCTCATAGTTTTCTAGTTCTGTTATCCTTAGTTTTGTGTTAAAGAAATTAAATCAGGACTTTTAACTGCTCTCTGTTGGAAAAAATTTTATTAGATTTAGAAAGATTCTGAAACAGAATAGTGAAATTCCACAGCACCCCAAAATAATAATAAATAAGTAGACTAAATTGCTTTATACAAAGAGTTTCTACCTACTTAAGTCACGGAAAACATATCTCTTAGGTAATACTTAAACTGGTGTACAGCTTAATTTAGTATTTTTGTTTACTTCCAGTAAATTTAAGGAGATCTGAGGATTATTTTTCCTCTCACGGCACTTTCAGCCTTGGATTTCAGCTTAACTGTGTCTCAAAAAGTGTCAGACATCTCCATCTGGTGGCCCAGTCACAAAATTTCCCAGCTATACTTTGTTCAAGATGCTCTTAATTTTGTATTGTTTCAAATTTCCTAGTTTTTAAAAATTAATCCTCAACCATACTGAAATTTTTTTCTTAAAATTTATTTCTTATGCAAAAGTGAATAGTGTTTAGAATGATCGGTCTCATCTGTCCCTACCAGTCACTACTAATCAGGAATTCATTCTGTGGCCAGGGGAAACAGAAAGCTCCTAAATCTCTCAAGTGAAAAAAAAAAAATTGCTTTCTAATTTCTAAATTTTTAAAAATGTTACAGTGACACCTGCACTGCTCTTCAAAATCCTATTTTATCAGCCTATGATTAAGTATTTATTAAGGAATAAGATCAAAAGCTTCCTTAAACCAAAGATATGTTATCCCTTTTTATTTCTCAGAATTTACCAAATTAACTTCTTTATCATAGACATATTCTTTATGTTAGATTATTTTGGTCAATTTTCTTTTTTATCAATCAATGCTGATTGATGTTTATTCAACATGGATAAATTGGGATTATGTACTTTTTCCTAATACTTTTAAAATACTCATGAAATCTGCAACTATGCAATTTTGTGTCATTTATTACTTAACTCATTCATGATGGGCTTTCTTTAAATCATTAAACAACTTCTCCGTTTTATGCTCCAAAATCCTGCTCTGTTCTAGCTCCACATCTGCTCTCAAACCATCTGATCTCTTCAAAATGTGAGCTAGGACTCACATTTATTTTTTTAAAAAGTGATAAGTTAATAAATGCTATGTTTGAACAGAATCCTTTACTTATTTACTGGTTTATTTTGTTCAATCTAGCCATCTAACTGGAACCAGCATCCCATCTCACTGCACATGTGATTGAAATTAATGCTGAAGAGTTCAAATGAGGTTTCTGTTGCTATATTGATATTATGAAGACTTTTAATTTTTGCTTAATATATCTTATATTTGCTATGTCTTAGTTCAATCAGTTCAAGTGATGTTGGGGTGTGTATCAACTATGATTAATTCTCCATCACTGTCTGTCCTGTATGAGAATATCTCCTTCATTGTTAATTTATCCTATGTTTTAAATATCACATAGATTGGATATTTACACCTTATCATATGTTTTCACTCTTTCTTTTGATTCGTGTCTCTATAGCCAGTATTCCTCTTCTAGTAAAACTCTCACTTTGGGGAAATGAAAATAAAAACATGCTTAATTTAAAAAATTTTTCACAATGACGATATGGCAATGTAACCAAAAAGGAAATGTCCCCTTGCGTTTCAGAGGCGAGCCGCTGATAATTTGAGGAGACATCACCAATATCAAGTAAGTTCTCCTTATATTATATCTTCATATTTACATTAAAATAAAATAAAGAGCCCCTTCAAAACTGACTGACTCCGCAGAGAAGTCATGGTTATGCATTGAATATCAATACTGTGTTCTGCTTCTCTCTCCCCACTTGAAATCTCTCCCTCTACCAGGAGCTTTGGTGTTTTCTGTATGATTTTCTGTAAATCAATTCTGTCTTACCACGGGGGGGCGGGGGGTGAATAATGTAATGAAGAATAATAAAATACATATATTTGAAAATTGGGTTTAAATGTTACATTCATCATGTCAAACCTGGAGATACAACTGAAGTAAGTTTAGACTTTTAAAAACTCAAGAATCACAGTTCTGGGCTGGGAGTGGTGACACAGCACTCTGGGAGGCCAGGGTGGGTGGATCACCCGAGCTCAGGGGTTCGAGACCAGCCTGAACAAGAGCAAGACCTCTGTGTCTACTAGGAATAGAAAAATTAGCCAGACATTGTAGCAGATGCCTGTAGTCCCAGCTACTTGGGAGGCTGAGGCAGGAGGATTGGTTGAACCTCAGAAGTTAGAGGTTGCCATGAGCTATGATGCCACAGCATTCTAGCCGGGGGCAACAGATTGAGACTCTGTCTTAAAAAAAAAGAAAAATCTCAGTTTCAAGAGAGTTTCACATCTCCTTAGATGGGTTAAAAAAGAAAAATCACATTTCCTTCAGGAACATCGCTTTTTGAATTTCAGAGCCCCCTGAGGACTGGGATTTCCACTTATTTATTCTCTCGTCTATTCCCAGTGTCCACAGAGTAGGAAATTTCCTGTATCAATGTAGGTGTTGATTGTAACTATTTTTAAATTTTATTTAAAAAAATTGCAAACATTCAGAAAAGTTTCATGAATAGCTTCATGCCCACGTACCTTTCTCCTAGACTCACCAGTTGTGTATGTATTGCTATAATTTTTTCTGTCTCGGGGTATGATAAACACACTTTCTACTGCTGTTAGGAAAGGACTGTTTGGGTAAGTGCAGACATCATGACTGTCTGCTCCTCATGATGTTTATGTATATCTCTTAAAAACAAGATCGTCTTTTTCCATAATGTCAGTACAATTCAGGAAAATTAACATGGGTGAAGTACTAATAAATAGTGTGAATGTATACTCACATTTTAAAAATTGCCTCAATCGTTTCCTTACTGGCAGTATTGTGAGTAATTTGTTTTTGTTTTTATTTGGTTGAGGGGATAGATATTTTCACCTTGAGCTGGATCATTTATTTCATTTCGTTTTCATACCTCTTTAGCTTCCTTTAAGCCAGAATCATTTTTCGACTTTTCCTTTTTGAAGAGGATAGGTCAGTTGTTTTGTAGGGTGATGTGGGCTGGTACTTGTGTGTGTCGTCATGATTCTATTGTGGTTATGCATGTTTGGCAACAATCGAACAGAAATGGGGTTGTGTCCTCAGCAGGAGGCAAACTGTACAGGTGTGTTTCATCAATAACTTTGATCATTTGAGTAAGGTGTTTACCTGGTTTCTCTATTAGAAAGAAGACTTTTTTTTTTTCTTCTTCTCCTTTATTATCAACAAATAACCCGGGGGCAGTGTTAGTTAGCCTGTCACTCAAAGTTTTACTGGACAGTTTACTGGAAGGTTTTCATCGGCAATTCTTACTTGAATCAGTGATTATGGTCATGGTCACAAACTGGTTAATTTCGAACCCTAGCTTTCCCTCTATATTTACTGGTTGGCATTTTAGCAGAAAGAGGAGCTTTCCCTCTTCCCTATGTTAGATTGCTCAAATTTTAGACATCCAGACAGACTTACCAGCCATGTTTGGGTGTGTCACACAAATGGCTCCCACCTCTTCTTGCCTTGAGGCTCTCATAGAGTTTCTGTTAACTCCTGAGACAATTTTCTGATTGTGGTTATGGTAGAAAGATTTACAGTAGAACCTTTGTAAGTTGACTGCCCAGGGGACTGGTCAACATATGGAGGCAATTAACATGAGGACTTCCCTGAGTACATGTGGTGCACGTCTAGTCTGTGAAATTAGGCTAAGAGGTGGTCAATGTTGGGAGATGGTCAACTATGGAAGTTCTACTATATTTCATTTTTGTGAAATTCATTTTATGGCAACACTGAAACACTACAATGATAATGTTAAGAAATTGGTTCTTCACACCTATGGTGCATTTTACAAGAGTGCATGTTAAATTTACTAAGTGTAGAACATAAATGTCTTAACACAATAACTAAGAAAATGCAGTGAAGGCTATGTTAACCAGTTTAATGAAAGTATTTAAATTATATATAAAATTAGCACATTGTACCCCATGATTGCATTAATGTACACAGCTATGATTTAATTAAAAAAAAAAAAAAAGAAAAGAAATTGGTTCTTTCATTGGTGGGTCCATCACGAGGGTTTGTGGCACCAGAGATCAGCATTGGCATTAAGAAGTCATTTTTTATGCACCAGCCAGATGTATAAAAGGAAGTGGTGTAGGTTTAAGGTCTGACTCTGAATGTTTCATTTAGCTTCTCTGAGTCTCGGATTTCACACTATAAAAGTAGAGACTGTTCGGATTGTTTGCTCTTCTCTCAGAGTTATTCTGGGTTTTAAGTGCTATATGGGAATGCACTGTAAATCCCAGGGGCTAGGCAAACGTAGGTTGCTAGAGCAGAAGGCTCACTGACCAGCTTGTTGAGTTCTTTCTAAGGTGTTTCAATTTCCCCGTTAATTTGATTAACAGGGATTAATCTGATTCAAATCATAAGGAAATCATCAGACATCCAGATTGTGGGGCAGTGTACAGAACAACTGGCCTGGACGCTTTAGAAATCAGTGTGGTGAGAGGTGAGAAGGAGGGGCCCTCATAGACACACAGCAGCGGATGTGGACTGGGGGAAAACAACTATTTGTGAGATGATCAATAAAGCTTGAATGTGTATTAAGCATAAAAATAATGGGAAAAGGTTAAATTTCTTGGGTATAATAATGGTGTTGTTATATTGGACACTGTTCTTGGGTGACCCTGTGGAAATATTTAGGGATGATTCACATGACCAAATTACTGATGTCCATAACTTAATTTCAAACAATTCTACAAAAACAAATAATGCATTTGTGTATACGTATACATGTGTATATCTATATACGAAATTGGCGAGTCTAGGTGAGAGGTATGCAGGTACTATTGTATTGTTCTTTCTGTAGACTTGAATTTCTTAAATGAAAAAGATAGAGAAAGGAATGCGTTTTATTTAAATACTGGTTTCAAACCACATGAGGAAAGACGTAGTCTATAATGATTCAAGTCATTATTATATTCTGATGAAAAAAAGCAGGCCAAGAGATTTTCTAAAACACAAAAAAAAAGGGGAAGGGGAACCTAATGTATATGTTAAATATAAAATTAAAAGGATTAAAGGAGATAAGAATGTTAAAGGCGGCTTGGCGCCTGTGGCTCAAACAGCTAAGGCACTAGCCACATAAAACTGAACTGGCGGGTTCGAATCCAGCCCAGGCCTGCCAAACAACAATGACGGCTGCAACCAAAAAATAGCCGGGCATTGTGGTGGACACCTGTGGTCCCAGCTACTTGGGAGGCTGAGGCAAGAGAATCGCTTAAGCCCAGGAGTTGGAGGTTGCTATGAGCAGTGATGCCACAGCACTCTACCCAGGGCGAGAGCTTGAGGCTCTGTCTCAAAAAAAAAGAATGTTAAAGGCACTAGCAGGGTGCTACAGGGAGGCAGAACTTGACGTCTGGCCTCTTAGGATCACTGGCTGAGTCTGAGAATTAAATTGACATGAGTGAACAGAAGCAAAGTATATGGGTTTTTGCATGTACATGGGAGCCTCTATAAAAAAAATAAAGACCTCCCCCCCCAAAGTGGCTAAGGCTAAGGTTTATTTACTAGTTGAACAAAGAAAGACAATTGTAGAAAAGTAGTGAAAACACACAGGGAGAGTAATGGAAGATAAAGAATTATTTTAACTAGGTGTGAACAGATTTCTCTTGGCCTGACTTCATCTGTAGAAAAAAAGAATGTTCTCTTCTGGTTTAGGGAGGGCTTATTTTACGTAGGAGTTTTATCTCCTGCTTTCTAGAAGAAAAGGGGATGTTAGAGCACCCTTCTTTTACTTGTGTTGTTGTTTTTTTTTTGAGCATCTTTAGCTCAGAATAATCCCTGTGCTAAAGTGGCATGTTTTGGAGTGGCGCATTCTGCTACCTTCATTGCACAGGACAACATATTGAGTGTTCAGTGAATGTTCACAAGTGAGTGTGGGTGTCTATGTGGAAACACACACACACATTATGTGGGGCATACAAACACACACACACGGTTCCCCACTGTGAGCCAGCCGTGGAACCCCAGTGTTAGCTCAGTGTTCACCTGCCACCTGGGTTCCTGTTGTCCCCCTCCCTTGGCCACAGAGACCCTGCATTTTCTTACTCTGTGTGCAGCTCTTGAGGAAGAGCGCCGAGGCAGCAGTAAACTCTGTGGGATCCTTATCATTACAGAAAAATAGAGCAAAGATGTTTTCTTATTGTGAAAGATCTGCTCTTTGCCTCCCATTTCCAAACTCCTCTCTCCAGCTCTGTACACTAGGACCCACGAAGCTGCTTCATCTTAGGTAAACACATTACAGCACCGCAGAAATTGGAACAAGATTGCTATGTCAGGCAGTAATGCATAACTAATCCTGAATTGTTGGACGGAATTGGAAAATGGCACAGTCGAGCATCCCAGCTATAAAAAGCAGTGAAACAGAAACAAAAGCTGTGAGTCCTGACTCTACCACAAGTAGGCGTTAGCAGATTTGTTTTTTACCCAGGCAAGGAGTTGTATTCCCAAGAGCAGCCTGATGCAGCTGGGTTATTTTGTTTTTTGTATTTTTAAAAAGGAGTTTTATAGCAGTTTGCAACTAACTTAATCCTATGTGAAGAATATTTTTTCCTTCTCCTTGGTACTAACCCTCCCCCCTTCCCTCCCAAACCCCCCTTTTTGTGGAGATAGAGAATTCTGGTCTTCTAGGGCTCCAGGGACCCTTTTCAAAATATCCTCATTTGCAATAATTCAGGACAGAATAATTCCAGGTGGATATTTTTATTTGATGCTCACAACATGGAGTGATGTGAGGTGCCAAGAAATTGAGTCTTGGGCCTGAGGACTTAGGACTGGGAGGGCCTCAGAGCAATACCATGGTCAACTGTACTCTCCATCTGCCCTCCCTTCTGCAGAAAGCAAAGGGACCTTCCCAGGTCATGCAGCAAGCAGGATGGGGCATGGATGCCTCAGTGTCCTCATCTCACTGTCTTTTGGCAGGAGCCCATTCTCTGAAGAGTCTCACATTTCTGACACAGCCATTCAGGTTCATGATGTTTGTTTGTCCTTGGACTAGCCAGGTAACCTTCCTGCACCCATTGTTCTCATTTGTAAGACAATGACAGTCACCAGGTGCCTCGCAAGGTTGTTCTGAGAGTTTGATTTAAGGCCCCCTGGAGACCTTTGATAAATAATAGCTTTATTTCCAATACAGATGCAACTTAGCTTCAGAGAGGCCATGTTGGAACTAAACTCACAACAGGAGGTTGTTTGGTAGCGTTCAACTGCGTGTTCCCAAGACGGGCTTCCTAGAGTTCTTAGTAAAAGTATGATCATGATGAGCATGTCTTATGTTGTTACCTCAGGCTTTATCCCAAAAAGGCAATCGAGAAATATTTCTTCCTCTCTAGTCCCGTTCTGGGTTAGTTTAGGAGTCAAGGGCAGGCGTGGTAGGTTTAAATCTTAATTTCTTGGGTTTTTCTTTGTGTATAGGTTAGAAACTTTCAGCACCGAGGTTTCTCTACAAATGACTAAGGAAAAGGCACATCGACTGTGTTTATCCCACATTTTAAGGAGAAACATCTTATGGCGATAATTTTATTACATGTGGGCATGTTTGAGCTGTGTGGAAGAACCATGTGAAATCCAATAAAACTAGTAATGAAAAAAGAACAGGACTGAAATTAACCATAGGATAGCTCATGGGAAAGAATTCAGAATGCACAAGGCCTAGTGAAAGTCAGCTGGGAACAGCACACTTCTTAGGCCACTGTGTCTCTATTAGTTCTCTACCCCTGCCCCAAAGAGTTACATTGACTTCGGTTGCTGGGATAATTTTAATAAGGAAACAGAAACTATTTCTATAAAACCACAAGTTTGCTAGTAGATTTCTCAGTTTTGTCTCAAACAACAAAGCCCTGAGTTAGAAGAAAGCTTCAAGATCACAGACTCCTACTCTTTTATCCTACACCTACAAATACTTAGGCTAGAGAGGAGCTGTCCGTACCAGTGAGCTGGAACTAGACAGCCCAGCTAGTGCTATCTGTGCGACACCGGCTCCCAGGCCCACTCCATTAGTCTCTGCTGGTCTGTATTTCCAACCACAACCAGCAGCAAGAGGGTTGTATCTCCAAATCTTTACATTGAGCTAAACGAGACTGTTATCTACTGTGTATAAATTTGACATTTGTACTGTCAAAGAAAACTGCGTATGAGCTTCTTGAGTCTAATATCTGGTTAAATACTTAGCAATTTGAAAGTATGAATGTTACAGTAAGGGTGTGTGTGCACGCACGTATACGTATTATTCCCTTCTTTGTGTCCCCGTAGGTCCCACACTGACGTCATTTATCATTTCTTCCATCTCTGTAACTTAACATGTGCTCGTTTTTTGTCTTAACTGACCACCTTCTATTGTTGACGTGGGTCTGAGCCTTGTATGTAGCACAGGGTGACCCAGTGTAGGACAAAGGAAACTCCATCCAGTGTGTGACCCATTCACTACCTAGAGCCCTCTCGACCTTACCCCACACTCATCAGAGGTCAGAAGCAAGTGGGCCTCGTTGAATGTCCTGCATCTGTTCAACCCTTGGCGTCAGTAGCAGCACTCGACCAGCAGGGGGCGAAGTAAGTGCAAGCCACCAAACCATGTGAATTTTTCTAAAGTCTCTAAGAGTCCGAGGCATGTGAGGTATGGTTTTTGATTATATAAATACCTTTGGAAAATATATGGAAATTTCCAAATTTGTTTTTAATTAATTAGGATATTTGTAATTATACAGGGCAAAGCATAGATGCATTCTCATTTGTACAAAATGCGTACGATGGCAATACAAAGTTCCCCCTTCCCTACTTCCCTCCCTAGAGCTGACAGTTCTCAGTTTGTTTTTCTTTCCAGGCTTTTCTCTGTGCACTAGAAACTTACAGCGCTCCTAGAAACGGAAATAGTTTTTCATAAATGGGATCATACAGTATTATTTTACAACTTTCCACTTCATATGTTTTAAACATCTGCGTGTATCTGTATATACATATTTGTATTATCTCATTTTAAAAAATTGCTGCCTAAGATTCCATTGAATGATTATTGTCTGGCTTCTTTAATAATTTTCCTATTGAGGCTTTTAGTTGTTTTTCAGTTATCCACCATTTCAGACTATGGAATCCTTGTGATTATGTATGTTTCTCTAATATAGATTCTTAGCTGTGCATATACATATAAATATTTGTGATTATTTAGAAAGTCAATAAAAAGAGTCAGACTAGAAGGATGCCATAGGCCGCAAGGATTCACGGTCAGTAGTAATCAGAGCACCATGGTCTGGCCATGCCGGAAGGAGGGGGCTGGTGACGTGGACGCACAGCTGTGTCTACTTCCCCCACAGCTGTTTTCAACACAGTGGTTCATTTGACTCAAAGTCAAAACCACCAGGGTATTGACAACCCAGCGTCTGCTGAGAAGGAAAGTTCTTTATTTGTTCTCAAATGGAATGGTGTAACCACTGTAGGCCGCCAGTAAAATGAAAAAAAGATTGGGGCGAGCAGGCTTGCGGGATTCTGATGGGCACGTCTGTCCAGCACTGTGCATTCCGGGCAGCAGGCTGTGGTGCGGGGCGTTTGGTTCCGCCTACATGACGTCTTCTCTGTTTTTGCAGTTGGCCGCCCAATCCCTGTTCATCAGACTCTGCACCCGACCTCGGAGCAGATTGAGGAGCTGCATCACACCTATTTGGAGGAACTGAGGAAATTATTTGAAGAACACAAAGGAAAGTATGGCATCCCAGAGCATCAAACTCTCGTTTTTAAGTGACTTCACTCTTAAAAGGCATAAAGGAGAGCCAGAAGTCATCCCATGGGAGAATAAATATTTGAAATAAGTTTTTTTTCTTTTGACCATGAAATCAAATTTGTAACTGGAAAGTATTATTTATGATGACAGATGTTGATGTATTATTTGTGGTAAGTAAAAATACGGTGCATGACTGTAGACAGGATAAGTATGGAGATGACTATGTGTATAAGACTTTTTTAAAATAACTCTTTCTCGCTTAGGAAGGCTTAATCATTTTACAGGTGATGAAAAGAGAATGATTCATGTGCTCCAAAGAAATGACAGCTTCAAAAAATAATTAGACTCTTTTACTAAATCTCACAATAACTTAAGGTGGTGTTTTCACTAAGTATTGCAGCTGTTGTTCAGCACAGCTGGAACATTTAGGAAACAGTATAAAACAATTTTCCATAAAGAGCTAGAAGAGATAAATTTTCTTTTTCAGCTTCAACAGGCCATTTGTTAGTGAATACTGTTACTTCTAATATTTAGATAATTTGAGCTTTTTGGTCATGTCAACTAACACATTTTTATACAATAATGCAGATTTTTTTTTATGTCATTCTCAAGATAGGATGAACCCGCCATATGGAAGCCCACGTGGACAAGAGCTTTGTCTCATTTCTATTCATGGTTAGAAACACACACATTTGCTATAGACAAGGAAGTTTATTTGAAAGACGTGCTTTTGCAGATGTTCTAGGACATTGGAAATTCCAAAATATTTTCATGATAATAGAAATAGTTTTAATTTTCTTTCCATTGTAAGGCAAGCTCTGAGGGAAAGAACGTTCTCTTGTGAGTTGTATCCACTTGACATTTGACTTAGGTTATGAGTCTGCTTTGAACCAGAATGAGCAGGGACCTTGTGCTTCATGCTCACTGATATTCCCTAGTGCCTGGGTTAGCTCGTGGCATTTAGTAGGCACAAAATGAGTACTTGCTTAATGGATGTATTGTAGTTATGGTGGAATATGCAGACAAACTTTGTCCTAAAGCAAAGAATTTTTTAAGCTATGCTGTAAGATGAAGCCTGTTGTAAGACAAGACCCACTTTTAGGAGAAGACAATTTCTATATTTAACTGTACACCAGTAATTAACTATACTGTAGCTGCTGCTTAGGGAACAAGTCAGAAGGAGGTTTCTGATTATTAGTCATCAAGTGTTAAGTAACTAGTCAGTAAGAAGAATTGTCTATTTTCCAAATGATCTCCAGTGCTAGATGTTTGCTTTTCTGCCTTCTCCACTCTAGCCATGTGTGGGCAACTTCACTGAGTTGCTTTCTAACTCATTGATAAGATGTCTTCAGGCTTCTAATTTATAAACATTAAACTCTGGACTACAGACTGGACTGGGTTCAGTTCATAACCGAAAACCAAAAAAAAAGTGAACCTTCTCAATTGTTCTACATGAAGTTTTTTTGGCCTAACTTTTTTTTTTTTTTTTTTATTTCACACTAGTGGAAGGATCTAGCAGTTCACTTACCTGTAGGCTCAAAATTAGTTCTTTCTTTGTCAAAGTGGCGCCTTTAAGTTATTACAAACCCGTGAAATCTTATTCTCTTGGAAAAGTTTATTAAAAGACTATACCCCAGGCTCGGTGCCTGTGGCTCAAGCGGCTAAGGCGCCAGCCACGTACACCTGAGCTGGCAGGTTCAAATCCAGCCCGGGCCCGCCAAACAACAATGACGGCTGCAACCAAGAAATGGCCGGGCGTTGTGGCGGGCGCCTGTAGTCCCAGCGACTTGGAGGCAGAGGCAGGAGACTCGCTTGATCCCAGGAATTGGAGGTTGCTGTGAGCTGTGATGCTACAGCACTCTATCCAGGGTGACAGCTTGAGGCTCTGTCTCAGAAAAAAAAAAAAAAAGACTATACCCCATAAGGAGGGAGGCCACCCAACATTAGCTACATCAGTGGTTCTCAACCTTCCTAATGCCGCCATGTGTTTTCATTGTTACAAAGGTGTCGCGACCCACAGGTTAAGAACCACTGAGCTAGCTTATCTACTAGGCAGTTAAAATCCACACTTAGTAAACCAGAGGCATTAAAAAAATGAGAAAGCTTGCTCATGAATTTATGCTTTTGCCATTAAAATATCTATACATAAGCAACATTAATTTTGGCATATATAACTTGCTATTTTTCAGTACAGGTGGCAGAGTTTGGGGAGAGCGGGGTTATCTTTTCACATTTTATGATCTTTAAAGGTTTTATGCCAGAAGTGTCTTCTTATACTCAAAAGCATAGTTCTATGTTCCAGGAAAGATTTCTATTTGTATATTATGTTTACCAGCATGGTTTGATAGAGATGTCTTCTATTGTAAGAGTTCCCATCTACTATGTAATTGCACATAAATTTTAAATAGCAAAGCAAAACAATAACAGCAGACCCTAGAACACTGTAAGAAAAACTAGGCCTATTGCCTTGGGAAAATGTGCGTGTACGCTATTTGAGCTGGACATTTTCCCCCTTCTGGGCACAAACTGAGTCATTTCCTTTGTGTTGGCCCTAGAAGTGTGTGGAATTGTTGGCGACCAGTTAAATCTGTTACGCTCGTGCTGAAGGTCGCATCTTCAATGCCTGTGAAGGCCAGCCAATTTTGCTCTTTACAAAGAGAAACCTCAGTGAAGGATGCTACATGTTTTAATACAAATCTTTGCCACTACTATGAAAACAATCAAAGTGTGTATACTTTAGGGATGATGGGTGAGCCTTTTTATATGTATAGGTTTAAAAGTGCAACCCCTTTCAGCAGAAGATACCTTTCTGTTGTGGGAAGCACAGAGGTGTGATCTATCCACACTTTTGTAACTTTTTATCTCTTTCAAACTACCTCTCTGATGTAGACTACCAAACTTTCTGATAAATGTGAAAAGAATTTTGGGGCGCATTATCTGTATATTGTTTTCCTCTGACAAGAGACCCTGTCAATAGGATTTGTTGATTCGTTGTTTTTTTTTCCAATAGCACAAGAGTGCTAGTCCTCATATTTGTTTTTCTTTAACCTAAATGGCAAAATGTCTATTTGGGGGAGCTGGAGGAGTTACTTCAAGTAGAATTTGTACATCTTTCTAAGGGAGAAAAATAGGGAACAGTCTAAAATAACCAACCGATTATTCTTGTTTCTCTAGGACTGCAAACACAAAAGTAGGTCTTTATCTTTAAAACAAAAGGGTTTGTCTACTATCTTTTACTTTGATTACTGTAGTTAATCTTTCTCAAACACCTCCAGCTGATTGCCTTATTATCTTGTATGGAAAGGAGGAAGTTTATCTCAATCCATAGTTAGCCTACGGGATGATGTGTTCCTCAGAGCAGAGTCTATGTCTTGCTTAGATTTTGATCTTGACCCTGATGGAGCAGGCCTTCAGCAGTCTCTGAATGAGTGTTTATGGCACTAATCTGGAAATTTGGTGGATTGTGTCAAAGGAGCCATGGTTTAGATCTAGAAGAGACTTCCTCATCTGACTAGTTATTCCTTCTTCAGATGAAGCAAACCCCAGTGAGGTTAAATGCAGATTGAAAGTGACTCTGTGTTTGTATTGCTCTGCCCTGGAATAAGCAGGAGGTACCGCTAGTCTGTGATTATTGATTAATAAACCTCAGAATCCTCCTATAAAACACAAGTGTCAAAAAAGTGGAGTGTGATTCAAAATCCACTGGAAACAAGGGATTAAACAACTCTGAAGCAAGCTCTCTTTTATTAACATGGAGAATATTTTTCTTTTTTGAGGCCGGCATGCCACATTGTTGATTTTTCCCTTTTGCAAGAGTTATTTTGGTGATGTGTCCTGGGCAAAGTCCAAGTTTAACATCTAGAACAGCGGTTCTCAACCTGTGGGTCACAACTCACAGGGACTCTATTAAAGGGTTGTGGCATTAGGAAGGTTGAGAACCACATGCAGTAAGTAGGGCAAGGAGTCTTACACCCAGGATTCCTGACAGATGTGGGAAAGGTTCTTCCCTGTCAGTCATGCTATCGTGAGCACAAGCCGGAGCAACCCATTTCTCACATGCGGTGGAAGCAGAGCCTCTGTCACATTTTGATACCAGAAGCCTAGGCTCCATTTTAGCTCCAGCCACATCCAGCTGAGTTGTCACAGCTGCTGCTGCTTCTTCTTTCTTTAAAAGCACTTAGATTCTGGTTAAGAATTATCTTAGTCTCTCTTGAGAACAAAGGTAAACCTGATAGTCCTTGTATCCCCAAGGACTGTGCACCTCCCTTCAACTCCACTTTCAGGCCAAATTGGAAGCTTAGTGGATCTTTCTGGTTGGATTCCAGACTCTGCAGTGCGGCTGTGCGGTGATGCTGGGACAAGCAGAGAACCTTCATTACCCTACTCTTCTTTATTCTCCAGGCTTTTTTCGTTTGTTTGTTTCATTTTTTTTTTTGAGATGGGGTCTCATTCTGTTGTGTAGTAGTGAAATCATAGCTGATTAGAGCCTTCTACCCCTGGGCTTCAAGCGATCTTCCTGCCTTACAATCCTAAGTAGCTGTGCCAACATGCCCAGCTAATTAAAAAAAATGTTTTTGTAAATGAAAAAGTCTTGCTGTGTTACTCAGACTGGTCTTGAACTTCTGGTCTCAAGCCATTTTCCTGCCTTAGCTTCCTAAAATGCTGGGATTATAGATATGAGCCACCACACCTGGCCTAGGCTTCTCTTTTGCGTAATCCTTTAGCCTTTGGTCTTCTAGTAATTAGCCAGGTCACCTGGGCTTAGTTCCTTCCTATCCAAATAGAGTTAGGAGTGAATGATCTCCAAGGTCCCTCCCGCCTCTTTGTCATGTCTCTGCCTGGCTTTATATCTTTCATGGAGATAACACCTAATTGGAGGTGTACGTTTATCTGATAACTACCTGTTCCTCTACCAGCCTCACTTGTTTCTGATTGTTCAGGAAATGCAGTGAGCTGAAATGATTGTCTCATTTTCTTACATGTATAAAAGACACAAATTGCTAATGGAATTTCTCCAGGATCACAATGACCGTTAGTCATGTGTTTCTAAGAGATCGTTTAATTCTCTAAATAAAAATAATAGACATGATCGAAGAAGCTTCCTTCTTTATATAGCTCAAAACTATGGAATAACACACTTTGTTATTTGCTAAAATCTTCACAGGACACAGTGAATTTTTATATTTTCCTTAAGAGTATTTGTTGCTGTGTATTTCTTAAGAGCTGTCAGTTTGTGCAAGTTTTCATGAATAAATGTGTTTTTCTGCCTGAAAAATAATATGTGGGTGTGATTTGTAACCTGGATAGGATATTTTTTATTTCCCACGCCTTGGCAAGGGTGAATATTTGTGAGGAGATTGCAGTGAAATTGTGAGCATTTCAAATTGCCATACTTTAACGTATTGTCAGTATGTTAAATTATTTTAAATTCTCTTGCTGGGATAAAAGACAAAACCGAAAACAGGGGTGGGGCTAATTGAAAACTGCAGGTGGACAGAACTGACAGTATAGGGGCCAGCCAGAGGAAACAGAAGCCAGAAGCTGCCATGGTCTCACGTGCTTGTAGTAACAGTGAGGCTTCTCCGATTGAGACATGTTCAAAAACTGGTGGTAAAACTCATACATTACAAATCAAGTCAATCACTGCTAATGGGGTTTTCTTTTTGAGTGATGAAAAATGTTCTGATGGTAAGGATGGTAATGGCTGCAAATACTGTGAATCCACTACAGGCCTCTGAACACTACATTTTGAATGGGTGACTATTATGGTATGTGAGTTCTATCTCACTGTTGAATTAAATCGGGTCAGTCAGACACTTGCCAAAATAGTGGAAGAAGCTAAATTCCTTTTCCTTATATGTCGATAATGAAATGGCTACAATAAAACACATATTTTGTTTTTGAGGCCTTTCAGTGTTTCCAGTGTTCATTATCAAATCATGATTTCAACACTCTTCTTGCTTTTTTTTAGACACAGGAATCACTGTGCTGCCCAGGCTGGTCTTGAACTCCTAGGCTCTGCTAATCTTCCCGCCTTGGCCTCCTTCCAAAGTACTGGGATGACTAGGCAGGATTCACTGCACCTGCCTTCAATAACATTTTAAAAGTATTTTATTGGATAAAGAACATGCTGTTGTATTATTGTATAAAATACTGATGAATTTTCCCAGTATTTTCTTAATACTGCAGCATAATACTGAATAAGTAGTGTCATATAAAAACAATAGTCAGTATTTGTTGACCATCTACAATGTGCCAGATACAGAGCCAGATGCTTTATGTATATTATAACGTTTAGCCCTTAAAATAGCTCTGTGAGGTCTTGAAGACTGAGGCTTGAAGGGGCTTCAGGCGATGCTGATAGTGGGTGGTGGAGCTGAGACACATGAGACCAGGTCCTCTTGCCAGGGCCCATGTTCTGGTGTAGGACTCGGGAGCCCTAAGGGTCCAGAGTAATCACACACTAACTTAGTAATCACACCTAAGTTGTTGTGTGATTCTGGGTAGGTAACCACATACCTCTCACTTTTAAAGGAGAGGAGACAGGAAGCTAAAGTTCTTTAAGGGTCCATGTAGCTGTGGGTCCATTCCAAAGCCATTTCTGAGTAGTCCTCTGCCCCTGAACCCAGCGGGCATAGCAGCCACCCTCAGCACTGAGAGCACCACCTGGGAACTCTGTGCCATGGCACAATGTCATGTCCATCATTAAAAGGACAAAGCAAAATGGTTTCATGATGGACGACCATGACTACCATTTATTGTCAAAGTTAAAAGAACACCTGTTGGCTAAAAGATTTGATGTTTTGCAGCTGTTACCATAGTATATAGAGCATTAGCTATATCTATATAAGATTATTTTATTTCTCGTGTGTGTGTGTGTGTGTGTGTATGTGTATCTAAGTGTCTCTAGACATTTTTCTCCATAGAGTGTTGGCCACATGTTCCAAATTTAAGAAGGAACTTCTCTCAATTCCTTTGTAGTTCATAAGCGTGATGATTGGGTGTTTGGTGCATTTGTGAGATGTGCCTCCCTCAAACTTTGTTTCCATGTCAGCACATTACCAGTCTGACACTGTTGCCCCAGGCTACAGTGCCATGGCATCGTGATAACTCACAGCAACTTCAGACTCCTGGGTTCACACAATCCTCTTGCCTCAGCCTCCCAAGTAACTGGGACTAGAGGTGCCCACCACCATGGCTGGCTAAGTTTTCTATTTTTAGTAGTGACAGGGGTCTCACTCTTGCTCAGGCTGATCTGGAACTCCTGAGGTTTAATGAACCTCCTGCCTCGGAGGAGTGTTAGGATTACAGGGGTGAACCACCACATCTTGCCCCCCCCCCATTTTTTTTTAATTAAACAAAAAAAGAAACTTCTTCTGTGTGACATGTATCCTGCCTTGTCCAGTTCTCCAATAACATTTTACAATGCTGGATGGAAAGGGAATTTGATCTTTAGTTTGACCTGGTATTGACTTTTTACCAGGTGAAATAAAGGAATGCTATAATTTGTCTTAGACTGGTTGATGGTATAAGAGCAGGATCATATAATCGGTAAGTTCAAATTGGCTTAACTTTAAAATAACGCTGAATCCATGAATATAGAATTTTCAGTCGTATCAAAGAATTGTGGCAGGATTTACAGAAGGGTTCATACATTATATATATATTTGTTATGTGTGTTCTAATAGATGCAGGTGGACTTACAGATGGCTGCACACATGCACACACACTTATTGGTGTTACTGAAATAATACCCAAACAAAGGAAAATTATTTTTTTTAGGGACAGGGTCTCACTCTGTCACCCAGGCTAGAATGCAGTGGTATGATTGTAGCTCACTGTAAACTTGACCTCCTGGACTCAAACCACCTTCCTACCTTAGCCTCCCAAAGTGCTGGGATTACAAGCATAGGTCACCACACCCAATCCCAAAGCCTACTCCTTTGAGCCACAGGTGCCCCGCTCCAAGAAACTTATTTTCTGTCCAGAACAGTGAAGGTATAGAAGAGTTGAAAAGGAAGAAATGAAATGTGAAGGGAGGGAGATGGAGGGCAATAGGTGGGACTTCACTTGTTGTGCATATTGGAAGGGTACATGTCAAATCCATTAAGAGTAGAGTATAAATGTCTTTGTTTTTTTTTTGCAGTTTTTGGCTGGGGCTGGGCTTGAACCCGCCACCTTCAGCATATGGGACCGGCGCCATTCTCGTTGAGCCACAGGCACCACCCGACTATAAATGTCTTAATGCAACAGTTAAGAGAGGTAAAGGCTATGTTAACCAGTTTGATGTAAGCATTTCAAATTGTATATAAAATCAGCACATTTTACCTCATAAATGCATTAATGTACACAGTTATGATTTAATTAAAAAAATAAAAAAATAATAATTTGGGCAAACAAACAAAAAGAAACTGTAATAAGGAGGAAGGACAGAAGATGAGGAGAGGAAGGTGTACACTTTATAGTAAACATTATCTCTCTTCTATTACAGGACTTTTCAAGTCCCATTCCATGGGGTGTCCTTGTCCCAGAGAACCATCATTTCAGTCACAAATGACAAGAATGCATTTAATGCTTCCTCAGTGAAATAAATGTTATCTGAGAAATGGTACCTCCCTCAAGGAAGGTGTAGCCTCTTCTTGGTCCTTTCCTGGCAATCCGAGGGAGTAATTCCTGCTCTAAAAGTTTACATTAACAGCTGGGAGCAGTAGCTCACACTTGTGATGATGGCACTCTGGGAAGTCCATGCAGGAGGATCACTTGAGTTCAGGAGTTTGAAACCAGTCTAAGCACAAGTGAGACTCCATCCCTCCTGAAAATAGAAAACTTAGCCGGGCATTATTGTGGGCACCTGTAGTCCCAGCTACTTGGGAAGCGGAAGCACGAGGATTGCTTGAGTCCAGGAGTTTGTGGTTGTTCTGAGCTAGGCTGATGCCATAGCAGTCTAGCCTGGGCAACAGAGTAAGACTGTCTCAAAAAAAAAAGAAAATTTAAATTATCTTAGTCCTATCAAGCTGCTGTGAAAGGACTTTTGTTATTATATATGATTACTGTTATGAATTCACTCTCTTTTACCTAGACATCTAGACAGCTGAAAATCTTAGCTGGAAATTACGTAAGACCCTCCCACTCCCAATACTAGGCCAAATTGACAGGTAACATAGCAAGTAGGTCAAAGATCAATAGTCAAATGAAAGCAAAACAGTTTGTGTTCAGATCTGCGTAGGTAAGATGAACTATGTATTTCCACTGACTGGAACGTTCTACACCAGAATGATTTGATTACAGTCACTAAAGTTAGATGTCTCTATGACAGAGGTTATGCGAAGCGGTGTGCCTAAGTGGCCCACTGGCAGCCAGAGAAAACGCTTTTCTTCAGGAACTGTTGATGCTGAACTTCTGACTCTCTCTGAAGCTCTGACCACATCCTTTTGGCCTGTCTTTATGGCAGAGATTATCTCCCTTTCCACATCTTGATAGGCTTAGAAACTGCCCCAGGGCCATTATTTCACAGGAGAAATTTCTCTTCCATCCTGCCTGTGGTTTCCCTTTGCTCTGGGCTCTCAACACGTGGGGCTGCAGTGACTTCAGTCTGATCCCCTATCTGGGGGATGTCATGTGTTTTGTGCTAATATCCCTCAGGGATATTTTTTTCTGCCAGAATTACTTGGCAAGAATTCACTGAGGAACGACTTTCAGCTTTGTCTGGGGTTACTAGATTCAATCGGAATTTCCTGCATTTCCCAGCAATTCAAAGATTCTCTCCGAGGGGCGAAGGCCCTGAAAGGTGTGTTTCGGCCGCTGAATGCAGGAAGTCTGGACGCGGTGTAGGGGAAGATGCTCAGGCCCTGTTCTGACCGTCCTCCCAGTGGTCTTTTGGTCAGACAACGGTGATCAAGCACTGACTCGGTGAAAAGAACAAAGGCACGTGTGCTCCCCTGGCAGGACTCAGAGAAACAGCTCACAGGAGAGGGAATGAAGCAAGTGTCGTAAGAGCAGCCCCAGCCCAGTGCTTGGGGCATGTGGTGAGATTCATTCTGGCTGGGGGATCAGGAAGGGAGTTGCAGGAGGAACGGAATCTCTGTGCAAACATGAGGAAGACTTAGGTGAGTACTAAGGGAAAGCTCAGGGAAAGGGGTCAGATAAGGTGACTGCCTTGTTTGCTTTCCCGGTTTTAGCAGTGAAAACTCATCCTAGGAACCTCCTCAGTCCCAGGCAAAGTGGGCTGCTTGGTCCCCCAAGGTGAAAAATACTGTGTGTCCCTGGTATCCAGTGCCCAGCTAGCAGCTCTTCATTTTTAATATTCCAGAGAGCAGCTTTTAAATTAATTTTTGGAAAATTAACAATTTCAACTTAGCTATTATATCCTATGATATCCTGAAATGTCCCAGTTACCAGGAGTTGAGTGTGAATGATGGGCTTAAGGCTCTAGAAGGTTTCCATCGATTGGGGTGAGCTTTTGTTTTTTCTCTCAATGCACTGTCTTGCCTGAGTGACCTCAAAACTAACCACAGTAACTGTTCCCTAAGAGCCCGTGACCTAGGAAGAGAGTTTTCTATCTTTTTAGGCTTTGGTTTCTCTTTCTACAAGGAGAAAATTCTTCCCTCTTATAGATATTTTTAAGGAAGGGGGTACCTAGGCCTTGTGGCTTTTGAAACGTAAGGTATACTTAGTGGTTTGGAATGTTAGGAGATTCTCTGATCTGTATATAGCATTTACTCTAAGTTTATATTTTGTTTTGTTCTACTTTTTACTTACTAAATATATTTGTAAATCTTATCTATTTACATCTTGTTCCCAAAGAACCATAAGTTGAATGGCTCTGTTAGAGATACAATGATCTAAATTGCCACTTGTGAAACTTAATAAAAATGAAAATCGAATAGAAGAATATCAAATTCCAATTGAGTATTCACTCAAGATAATAAAATTTTCCCTCTTACACAGCAAATCCACTGAGTAGTGAGTTGGCGAGCATTGTTAAGTTTACATCTTTGCCCCAGGTAAAGATTACATTTAATCTTGGAACACAGTTTCCTAAATTTGTTTTTATATGCCTCTCACTCCACCTGCCTTAGCAGATTTATACCAGGATGAGGTTGAACTCCTCTCAGTTGGAATCTGGGGTTATGTGACCACAGTCAAATTCCTAAAGAAACGGAAAGTTTCCCACGAGAGCATCTGACTATATTTTTCTCTCCCAGCAACCATTGTTGAGAGTGGGTTTAGAGAAATGATAGATGGCTTCAAATCGATTCCAACTCCAAAGACAAGAACACACTGGGTCTTTGACCAATATATACCCAGTAACGTATTGACTAGGAATGCTGTATCCCTCATGCTTGTTTCATTGTGGTGGCAGAAAATGTCACCACCGCTCCAGATAATCACATCTATGTCTAAGGCAGGAAGGAGGAGGAAGAGGACCCTCTCCTTTCACTAGGAAGCACTTTTCTTTCCCAGAATCCCTCTTGCAGACTTCCCTTGACATCTCATTGGTGGGAACTAGGTCACATGGATCACTCTCAGCCATGACTGTGGCTGGGGAAGTATTTGACTTTCCATTCTTTTTTTTGAGACAGAGCCTCAAGCTATCACCCTAAGTAGAGTGCTATGGCATCACAGCTCACAGCAACCTCCAACTCCTGGGCTCAAGCGAGTATCCTGCACTGCCTCCCAAGTAGCTGGGACTATAGGAGCCTGCCACAATGCCTGGCCATTTTTTGGTTGCAGCCGTCATTGTTGTTTGGCAGGCCTGGGCTGGATTCGAACCTGTCAGCTCAGGTGTATGTGGCTGGCACCTTAGCCGCTTGAGCCACAGGCTCCTAGCCTACTTTCCATTCTTTATTGCAGGAGTCAGCAAACTTTTTCTATAACGATTAAGGTAGTAAATATCATAGGCTTTGCTGGCCATTTGGTCTCTGTTACAGTGACTGCTCTGCCATTATACTGCCAAAGCAGCCATAGATAATATATAAATGAATGTAAATGTCTTCTAATAAAACTATATTTATGTGGCCTGGTGCAGTGGCTCACGCCTATAATCCTAGCTACTCTGGGAGGCCAAGCAGGGTGGATTGCTTGAGTTCAGGAGTTTGAGACCAGCTGGAGCCAGAGCAAGACCCCATTTCCAAAAATAGCTATGCATTGTGGTGGGCGCCTGTAGTCCCAGCTACTCCAAAGGCTGAGGCAAGAGGATTACTTGAACCCAGAGTCTGAGGTTGCTGTGAGCTGTGATGCCACAGCACTCTACCACGGGTGACAAAGTGAGACTCTGCCCCTCCAAAATAAAAAAGAAAACAAAAACCTTTATTTATAGACACAATTTTGAATTTCATTTAATTTTTATGAAATATTTAACCTTCATTTGGCCTTTCCTCAATCATTTAAAAATGTAAAACCATTTTTAGCTCACAGACTATACGAAAGCAAGCAGCCAGCTGGGTTTGGGCCACGGTCACCGTCTCCAGCCCCACATGTGAGAGGAGGTTTGAATGGCTGTAAGAGGCCCAACCACAGTGCTATGCATGTAGGCTCTGTGCCTGGAATATAGAATATTGTGAGGTGATGACAAGCTCAGTCTATCAGACCCACTTTAATTTTCCTGAGAACAACAAGAAAAGCCTGCTTCCAGATCGTGTTCTTTCTCAAGAGCAAATTAAAGTTTACCAAACACCTTTAACACAGAAAGTCTGCATTGCTGATCTCCTGGGCCAGGAGACCTTATATACTTTGCACAGTTGTTTTAAATCATCCTATAGTGCTTGCAAAACTGAACCATACTCTACTGGAGAAAACTCTGGAATTTAGAGCAGTCACCAGAAAATTAATTGAAATTGTAATACAGACAGTTGTGTCATTGCTCAAAGGTCAATTTGCATAAGCTTCATGAAAGTTCATAGATAAAACTACCCTACCATTTGAAACAGGAGAGTACAGGATTAGCTATGTTGAGCTAATGATTTTTCTTTTTAAAAATATCTCTAAAATGTTACTGTTCATTTCCTTAGAAACTTAATTTATTTTTGAAATTGACAGTTAATTTTATATTTTAGTGTATATACGTATAGGTATTTGTATATAAGTATATATGGTTTGATATAATAATGTAACATAAATATATAATAGTACATGTATGCATACATACTATATACAGACTGTCCATAAATGTGCAATTTAAAATAGTTGGCTTCTATGGCATACATAATAGGGCACACTCCTTCTTGAACAAAGGAATTGGTTGAGTTACACAGCTGAAAGTCTAGGGATTGAGCACAGATCCAGATGCTGACATGAAATCATCAGAATGCAGTCTTTCTCCATCTATCTCCTCTTGCCACTGAGTCGACTTCACTCTTAGGCTCCCTTCATGGTGATAAGACGACCACTTGCCACTTGGTCAGCATTCCCAGAGGAGTAACTGCTTCTTTCCCCTAGGATTGGGACCCCTGGAACTGACGTGGATCGTGTTTCGATCTTTGAATCCATCAGTATGGTCAAGAGGTTGGAATGTGCTGCCTGGCCTGGGCTGGGCTTTGTAGGCCAGAGGCTGGGGAGGTGGTGGGGCTGGCTCGTTTGTCTGAACCACATGGATGGAGAACAGAAGACAAGCACTCCCCCGAAGGAAAATCAGCATGAATAAATTCTGGAAAGACAAAAGTAATTGTTTACTAAATGACATAATGATTGTTTACTAAATGATATTTACATTTTTTTTTTTTTTTACTTTTTAGTAAAAGCGATATTCTTTTATCTAGGGATATATTTTTCTATCTACTTAAACACATAGACACAAATCATATATATATATATATCTCCACAAAGACTTTGTGGGATAATGGTCTGCTTTCTCCACCTCAGCCATTCTTTCCTAATAAACTTGCACACATGTGTGAAGCATCAGATTTCTTTTTTAAAAATATATATATTAGTGCATTTATGGGGTACAATGTGCTGATTACATACACAATTGTGCTTACTACATTTTATTTTAAGCAAGGAGTCAAGAAGAGAATATGGAGACTCAAAAAAAAATGAGTGAGAAAAGAGAAAAGTTTGGGGTATAAGATAAATGTTTTACGGTAAGTTGGACAAAGTCAGTGGTTCATAATGTTAATACTTATCAGAAAATTCTAGGTAGATAAAAGTATTTCTATACTCTATCCTAGACTGACTGAATCAGGATGCTAGAGTGGGGTCTGAGATTCTACGTATTTTTAAGATCACTCTAGGCCAGTGGTTCTCAGCCTTCCTACTGCCGGGACCCTTTAAAACAGTTCCTAATGTTGTGGTGACCCCCAACCTCAAATTATTATTATTTTCATTGCTACTGCAGGTGCTGCTACTTCATAACTGAAATATGTGCTTTCCGATGGTCTTAGGCGACCCCTGTGAAAGGGTCGTTCGACCCCCAAAGGGGTCGCGACCCACAGATTGAGAACCACTGCTCTAGGCAATAGAAATATATCTTATCCATAGACTCACATTGAACAGGCTTACATTAAAGTACAGGCTAAGCTGCAAGGAGACCTTAAAATAGAGAGGTCTGACAATGAAGCTGATGTCTTCTTTCTCACATATAATATTTTGTAATGTGTACAGGCCAATGGTCCAGGATGGTGGGCGGCTCTGTTTTATGTGTTCACTCAAAGACCCAAGTTCCTTCTCCCTTGTTCCACCATCCCCTTGGAAGCTGTTCTCATACACATAGTTGAGGCTATCTCCTCCCACATCCACAATCCAGCCCATGGGGAAAACAGAAGGCAGGACCAGAGAAACACAGAGTTGTATGTTAAGACCAAGGCTCAGAAGTGGCACATGTCACATCCATTTTCACTATATTGGCCTGAGCCTAGTCACATGGTACCACACTCTGCAAGAGAAGCTGGAAAGTACAGTCTTTCTCTCACCTAGGACATAGATACATTTTTTGTTTTGTCTCTCTAAATACATACATATGCACACAAACGGGGGGACATATACCCAGCTAAATTGGACATCTACAAATTAAACATTGTTTTCAGTTATGTTCACAAATTGAATGCCTACTTTAATATTTATTCCTTCATGAAACTCCACTGAATGAGAACAAAGGAATAAAAATGGAAAAAATCAAAAAGTCCCAAAGAGAACAGGAGGGGAGTAGGAGGAGAAAGCGGTGTCAACACTAATTTGCAAAATGAAAAACAGATGGACAAATGGAAACTGACTTGGCAGAGCAGAAAAAGCAGCGACTTAATGTCAGAGAGAGATGAAGGGGAGAGGCCAGGAAGAAGTAAGCCAATTCCCACCTACCACAGAATCTCAAAAAGGCTGAGCCGAAGGAGACACCATCCATCTCTGAAGGCTGGAGGTGGAGAGACCAGCTCTGGAGAGGGGAGTGGGAGGTCTCTTGAAGCAGCAGCGAGCTCAGATTTCCTGCTTTAGCTCCTCCAACAAGTCCAGCTCCTAAAAGAATAGGTGCAAGGGCTTTCCTTTTGGAAATTTTAGAGAACCTCTGAGCTCTAGGGCACAAGGCTCAACTGAAGGAGATCATGGTGAAATGGCGTCTTATATATTTAGCAGAAACCTTCCTACTGGTTGGTGAATCTCATAGTCCCCATTCCCATACTTGGTTTCTGTCATTATGGTAAGCCAATTTTATATTCCTCTAATAGGAGATTGGTGAGGTTCTCCTTGGGGGAACTGACCAACTTGTGGGTCCCCATCTGTCACACCATAGTGAAGCCCACCAATGAACAACTGTCTATGCACACAGAGCTGCCACTCAGCTTTCACTGACAGTAAAGGGACATCCAAGAATCACCAGACATTTCAAGAAAGGCTTCAACAGGAAAGAAAATACAAGATGGGGAACACGGGAGAGGTGGAGATGGCAGGAGAAAACTTCAGAAAATGATAATTATAGTTTTGGAGAGATAAGGGAAAATTTTGCGACAGTAAAACAAGAACAGAATGCAATGGAAAAAGGAACATGTAAAAACCATTAAAAAAGAAAGTGACATAACTATAGGGCGATGATGGGCGGAGGAGAAAAATAGCAGGAATGTGAGGAACCCACGTTCTCGGGTTGCCCTGGAGAGAGGCAGCAGATGATGTCTCAAATTAACAAATGAAGTAGCAGTTCATGCATGTAGATTGGAAATGTAAACATATAATAAAATTCTAAATGAGCTGAAAATTATTCCTTTTGGAAGTGGGAATTGAGGGTGAGGCAGAAGATTGCTGCTTCTCCTGGTAAGCTGGTGCTGTTTGATTTATTAGCCCATGTCTATGGTCACATTAAAATGTACTTTAACATTTGCATTAATTTTAATATTTATTTTAAAGGAATTTATACTTTAATAAAAAATTCTAATACCCCCGTCTGAAAGTCTACTCCCCAGCAAGATGCTGAGACGTAAACATTGAAGTCCCCATGTGAAGTAATTAATGTGAAGAGTAACAGCCACGCGGACCTCAGAGAAAAGGCAGTTTACAAAGGAACTTATGGACTGAAGATCTGAGGCATTTGAAAGGATCCTGAAAATTTCAGGAGGGAACGTGGGAATTCCTATTTTGAGAAATCTGAGCAAACCATTATAGACCAGCTGCCAAATGTCTGCAGAAGGTTGGCAGGTGTTGCAGAAACTGCAGATGCTCTGGTTTTTGATTTTATTTATATATTTTAATAATAGGAAGTCAACTTGTTTAGATAACATTGGGAAAAGACTTGCTTTTCTAAGTTGTAACTAGAAATGCTTTGCGTAGCTGTAGTCGGATTCTACTAACTGAATTCTTAAAAACCCCTTCTCCCTGGCCGAAGTCCTATTAAACAAGTTGGATCCTTGTTTCCTGAGTTTTCCTCTAGTGTGCCCCTGTGATCCAGTTCTGGCCAATAAGATGTAAGTAAGTCTGTTTAGGGGCTTCAAACAGGGTGGTGGTGTCAATTTGGAGCTCTGTGCAGTCATCTTGTAAACCAGTTCCAAAGGAATTCCAAAGACATCAGTCCAAAGCATTGGCATCAATAAATCCCAAATCAATACCAGTCCCAGTCTAATTCAAATCTCCCTGTTATGCAAGAACAGTAAAGCCAAGGTCAATCTGTTTTTCTGTTTATTTATTTTTTATTTTTATGTTTTGGCAACCAAAAGAATTTCTACCTTCACCATTGGTCCAAATACCAATGTGAATTGGCATTGTGTTATTTTTTAAAATTATATTATAGCCTTCATGATTAGGCAGTATCCCCTATAGCCACAGAGTGAAGGGAAGTAAAATGATTCACTTATCTCACTACGATCATTCTTTCATTCATACATTTGTATAAAAGTTTCCAACAAAACATCTGAAGAGGTGAGTGCCTTGACAGATAGATGTTGTAAGTGTGATGAATATTGATCCCTCCATCCTGGGGGTCACCAAGAGGAGGCTGGGGTGGTGGGGATCTCTAGGGCTGCTGGAACTCCTTTGGGCCTCCTTCCCTGTTGGCCCCCTGTACACTGTGCTAATATAATTCTTTACTCCGAGTGCCATCAAGAAAAATGCACCCGGGAGCCATGCTCTGGGATTCACTCCAGCGTCCATGTGCACTCTCTCTTGATCTTCACAGGAGCATTCCAAGGTCATTATTCATCTCATCTTCCATATGTAGAACCAGGACCTTAGAGACTGGACAGTGGATCCCAATCGGCACAGTCATTTGGTGGCAGAGTCCGAATTTGGAGCGATATCTCCAGACTCACTCTGCTGCCGCAGAGAACAGGCACCCTGACTATTCCAGCTCTGCATTCTCAGTTTACACTTCCCTCTGCCTTTACCTGACAATAAGGGACTTTCAGTGCTGAAGGAGGTGGTGGGAGGAGGAAGAAATGGGGTGATGTGATGTAAGCCCGGAGAACCAGGGCAGCTCAGCCAACTCAAATTTCTTTGTCCATGGTCTGCAAAGATGTGACAAGACCAGAGGAGCCAGCACAGAAGACAGTGGCCACATTGTTCTGCTGGACTGAAGCTGAATGTGCTTCCTCACCATGTGTTTCTTTAGCCTCCTGAACTTCACTGGATGGCCTTGTACTCGTCCCCTGTGCCAGCTGCCCAGGGTGGAGAAAGGCTGGGCTGTGTCCAAGCATACGTGGCATTTCTACTTGTTTCTTTAACTTCTGGGACAGTTAGTCTGAGACATTCAGCCGTGGGGCCACTGCTGGTCAGAATGTTTATTTCTACTTGGGGACCGGGATAGTGGGCCTCTGGTAGAGAATTAGAGGTATCTGGGAAACACAGGGTTGGCCAAACTTTCTCTTTATACAGGTGAGAAACATGAAGCTTTAACAGGACAAATCAGTTTTCCCAAATCGCAAAACTAGTCAATGACAGAGGCAGGAAATGGATGGAAATTGCCCCCAGCACAGTCAAGCCGCAGAGTCCAGGTTGGGACCCACCTCCTGGGTGTGTGATGTTGGCCCAAAAGCTTCAGCTTTGTTTTTTGTTGTTTTTTTTTTTTTGAGAAAGAGCCTCAAACTGTCGCCCTGGTAGAGTGCTGTAGCATCACAGCTCACATCAACCTCCAACTCCTGGGCTAAAGCTATTCTCCTGCCTCACCCTCCCAAGTAGCTGGGACCACAGGTGCCCGCCACAATGCCTGGCTTTTTTTTTTTGTTTGCAGCTGTCATTGTTGTTTGGCAGGCCTGGGCTGGATTCGAACCCGCCAGCTCAGGTGTATGTGTTTGGTACCTTAGCCGCTTGAGCCACAGGCTCAAGCTTTGAAAGTGAAGCTTCAAAGAATGTTTATTGCAGCCCAATTCATAATTACTAAGTCATGGAAGAAGCCCAAGTGCTCATCAACCCACGAATGGATTAATAAATTGTGGTACATGTATACCATGGAATACTATGAATACCATGGAATACTTTGAAAGCTGGAGTTTCCTCATCTGTAAAGTAGGGATTGTAAAAGTACCTTTTCTGTGGGAATGGGAGAAGCAGTTGAGATTATTCATGTAAAGCAGTGGTTCTCAATGCCGCTTCCTAATGCCTCGATGTACTTTCATTGTTACAAAGGGGTCACGACCCACAGGTTGAGCACCCTCTCTTGGTCTTCATAGGAGCATTCCAAAGTCATTATTCATCTCGCTGATGTAAAGGGTGAACCCTACTGGGCTCACAGGACATGGTGAAATGTCTGCTTTCTGTTATTATTCATTCCTAGCCTGCACCTCTCTGTTCAGTTCGAAACTTTTTAGTGGGCTGATAACTGTGGGAATCATGATAAAAAGCTTTCCATTCATCACAACTCATAGAACTGTGCTTAGAAAGTAAGAATTTTACTATTCGTAAATTATCACTTAATGAACCTGAATTGTGTTTTCTATTGAAGCATTTATTCCATTGAAAACAACCAAGTCTTGTTAAAAGCACTGCCATGTCAGCAGATCCTTGCACAATTGCAACTTCAACTTAATATAGGAAACCTAGAGGTATCCATTTAGAGAGAACTAAATTTAAGTGTTTTAAGATATCTGTACCAGAATGTTTATTGCAACCCAATTCATAATTGCTAAGTCGTGGAAGAAGCCCAAGTGCCCATCGACCCACAAATGGATTAATAAATTGTGGTACATGTATACCATGGAATACTATTCAGCCTTAAAGAAAGATGGAGACTTTACCTCTTTTGTGTTTACATGGATGGAGCTGGAACATATTCTTCTTAGCAAAGTATCTCAAGAATGGAAGAAAAAGTATCCAATGTACTCA
>CAUYRH010130369.1:0-12717 GCA_963574655.1 Perodicticus potto | reverse complement strand
AAACTTGAGCTAACTCAAAGGTCATTAAGAATACAACATTGGGCCAGGTGTGGTATCTCATGCCTATAATCCTTGGAAGTCAGATGGGAAGATCACTTGAGCCCAGGAGTTTGAGACCAGCCTGAGTAGCACAGAAAGACCATGCCTCAAAAAATTTTTTTAAAAACTCAGCCAAGTGTGGTGGTGCCTGCCTATCATCCTAACTACTTCCAGGGCTGAGGCAGGAGAACTGTTTGAGCCCAGGAGTTTGAAGCTGCAGTGAGCTGTGATCATGCCACTGCACTTGAGCCTGGGCAACAGAATGAGATCCTACCTCAAAAAAAGAAAAGAAAATAGTAGGAACTTCCCTGGTTGGCAAACGCAACCAGGTTTGGAAGAATGGTGCATCCTAAGAGGACGTGGAAGCTTTGCACATGCCATCTGCCCTTGCCATACCCTGTCCTATACATCTCTTCGTGAGCTGTATCCTTCATTATAAACTCATAAATGATATTAAGGGATAGTTAAATGAACAGAGAGCTATACCAAGGTCAACACATAAGAGCTGTATAAAAACATGCACCAAACCAAAAAAGCACGCCCTCAATGAAAACATGAAGCTGCAGACTGAGTAAAGATATAATTATGCAGGAAGTGCTGGAGGCTATCTTAGGACAATGAGACAAAAGTCCCAAGATGGATGCCAACATGCCAAGGGTGATGGGGAGAAAAATAGACAACGATATCTACCCCCTGCTGTGACCTCTAAGCCACTGTACTAACCCAGGTATGGACCTGCCTCACTCTTTCTGCTTATGAGGAAGAATAAATGCCCTTATTTTCAGGGCAAAACAAGAATAGAATGTTGTAGAATATTCATACAATGGAATAATACACACAAATGAAAAGAAATGAATTATAACATATAACAACATGGATAAATCTCAACATAAAAATGGCATCGTTGTACGTGGTATAATACCTTTTGTATGAAGCTCAAAGACAGGCTGTGTGATGACAGCAGTCAGAATGGCAATTACTACCAGGACGTAAGGGCTGGGAGGGGCATGAGAGATCCTTGCAGAGTGCTGAAAATGTTTTGCATCTTTATCCAGAGGTAGTTTGTGTACAGATGGAGATAAAAAAAATTTGCATTTACATTTATGATATACATGGATTAATGTATATAAAATATGCTTTTTTATGAATAAATAGAAAAATCTAAACAAAACTACCATATTTACTTCAAAACCTTTACTGTCCCGCAGCCTTGAATCATTCATTCATTCATTTGTTCATTCATTTATTTGTTCATTCATTCTAATATTTACCCAAAGTCTACCACTATGCTGAACACTGCACGCACACCACGTGTGGTCCTCAGCACTAAGGAGTTCGGAGGCACCTACAGAAAATCGCTTCACCGGTAGCACTTGGCAATAAAACATATACCACCTTCTGACTCCTCATCTGTTCTTTTCTTCAGTTTCTTGATGTTTTATATGCTGCTTAAATTTACAGTTGGTCTCAACTTGAAATGTAAATATCTAGGTTGTTTCAAACCATTTTATTCCTTAAATATCCGACCTCCAGAGTCTTACACAGAAGAAGCACTTGAGCCTCTTACACCATAGCACTTTTCCCAGCTCCAGTTTCTAGGCCAATGTTTTTTCCTCCAGGTTTTCACTCTTCTCTGCCCCCTACGAAACCCAGATCCTTGCTCTTATAGAATAGTACATAGCTTTTCCTTCCATATACTTTATCCACCAGGAGAGGGCTGGATATGGCTTATGTTAGTTTAATTGTCTTATATTAACCTTTTATCCTATAATAGAGCTTAGGAATATGGGAAAGAAGTGGGGGAAGTAAACAGATAATAGATAGACTCATGTCATTGAAGGGAAAATGACAAACCTTGCTTTGACAGCTTGCACTGCATTGGCACAAGCAAACAGCCATGGCTCTCTGGCTCCCCTCCCTACAATGCCCACAGCCCCGCCAACACCGTATGTGAAAACTTGCCCAGAAAACACCCTTGAGAATGACACAGATGATGCCAGTCTTAGCCATCTCCCAGTATCTATTTTTTTGTTGTTGCTGAAGTGTGACTTTTCTAAGGGTCACTAATAAGGAAAAGATTTAAAAGAGCCAGGAAAAAGCTGTGGCCCCAAATTGAGTGTAGCTAAGAACAGTTACAATTGCTCTCACAAACAGAGGCAAGTTGAAAGAAGTATGTGTGCACAGCTTAGTTTCAGAATTTTCTTTTCTGCGATCTTTTTGCATAGAGCAGGTCTTGGGTGATGCTTGAAGCCACTTGTTATCACCTGGAGTCACAAGACCGTGAGGGTTGCACTTTGAAGTCTGGGCCTCACTCTGTGTGTTAAGAATTTGCATTCATGGCCCTACTGACCTGCAGCAACCGAGCAAGGGGCACCATCTGCTTCCTCACAAAAGCCGCGTCCACCCTACCGACGGAGTGAACTGGTCAACCGCCAGCCCTCTGGCTTCCACGACAGAGCATGCTGACATAACAGAACTGGCTTCTGTTTGGTCCTTTCACGGATTGCAAAGGGAAAGACCCGAGTGCCATAGGACTTCACTGTCTTCCCCTGAGAGTCCTGCCCACTGGAAGTTATAAGGTCTCGCACATTTAGTGTTACCCCACAATAATCAGAACATACATACATGGAGCCTCAACAGTTCATGGAGCTCAGGGTGGAATTGACACCAAAGTCCCCAACAGGCCCTACGAACCTTGGGGGGATCTGCCCTGCTTCTTCCCTCGCCTCATCCCAACCCACATCATTCTTTCTTTTACTTCTGAAGCACATTCTGTTGCCCAGCCTGGAACATACTTTCATCCTCTCCTTATCTAGGAAATCCCAATGCAGCCCAACTGTCAGTCCCCGGGAAGCCTTCTCTGATTGTGCAGGTGGAGCCAGATCTCTGTTGCACAGTCTCTCGTAGCACCTGCATTTCTGTTTCAGCATTTATCACAGTTTGCAATTAGGAATTTCTGTACATTTTTTTTCAGACATATGTTTTACCCACTAGTTTGAAAGCTTCTCAAAGCTCCATAATGCTCAATAAATATTTGTAGAACAACGTGGGGGTGAGAGAAAAAAGGGAGAGGTGAGGGATAAGGCAGAGAAGGAAAGCGAGTAAGAGAGAAAGAAAATGAAAAGAGAAAGGAGGAGTGAAATAGGCTGCTTCTGTGAGATGTAGGCAGAGGCAGGGTCAGCAACCCGCCCCGGATCACACACACCACTGAAAGGCTGCCATGCTTCCAACAGCTGGCCTAAATTTTCCAGTGTAAAGCTACCACAGAAGAGCCAATGACCTCTAATACAAATGAGGGACAATTATTCAATCCTGGAACTGGAACTTAAAAACAGTCTGAACTAAACTAACTGTTCTGTGCAAACTTTTGGGGCCATGTTTAGTTATTTTAGAGAAACACACATTTTGGGTTTTTTTTTTTTTGAGACAGGGTCTTGCCCTGTCGCCCAGACTGGAGAGGAGTGGGACAATCACAGCTCGCTGCAGCCTCAAACACCCAGGCTCAAGTCATCCTCCTGCCTCTGACTCTGGAGCAGATGGTATTATAGGCATTCACCATTATGCTCAGCTAATGTTTTTTTTAACTTTTGTAGAGATGGGAGTCTTGCTATGTTGCTCAGGTTGGTCTCAGCCTCCAAAGTGCTACAGGCATGAGCTATAGCATCCAGCTGAAACATCCCTATTTTTAATGGAGACAATAATTAGCATAAAGCCCTAAAAAAGTAAAATGAAATCACTGTGCCTAACTGATAATACGCTTAAAGTTTTACATTCCCTTTCAGGCCTATACCAGTGATTCCCAAAGTAAGAGCCAGGGACCCCTTGGAGATTATGTAATTGTTATAATGGGTCCCAAAATGCACACACATAGCAAGTATTGCATGCAAACTGCGTATTTTAAAATCCACTTGTTACCATGTTGAAAGCCAGGCAATTTTGCATGTTTTTTTTTTGGTTTTTCTGAGACAGAGTCCTGTCCCCTGGGTAAAGTGTCATGGCATCATTGTAGTTCATAGCAACCTTGAACTCTTGGGTTTGAACAATACTCTTGTCTCAGTCTCCCAAGTAGCTGGGACTACAGGTGTGCACCACTATGCCCAGCTAATCTTTTTTCTATTCTTCGTAGAGACAGGGTCTTGCTCTTGCTCAGGCTGGTCTGGAATTTCTGAGCTCAAGTAACCCACCCGCCTCGGCTTCCCAGAGTGCTAGGATTACAGGTGTGAGCCTCTGCACCCCGCCATCGACATGCTGATAAAAGTGTTCACACTTCCAATAGTTCGAGGCCATGAAGTTTGGAAATTAGTTATAATCATTCTTGTTTCCTATGGCATTGATGAAGGGGTCTACTTGCGAAATGGGCCCTTCTAACTCTATAAATTTTTTCCAACTTCATCAGGGAACTCATGGGATATCACGGTATTGCCGTACCTAATCTAGCGCTTGGAGGAATATGGTCACTATTGACAAATTAATACTTGTGCATTGCAATAAGGTCTTTAAAGGAAATTATACCATAAAAACCCAGCGTTAGTGTGATGATGATCAGTTTGGACATTCATATGACAGAATCAAGCTTCAAATTAAACAATTTCAAGGGACTTAATTGTTTTTCATGTTTATGGGTTTTACTTTTCCTCGGTTAGGTAATTTCCAGAACTGAATGATATAAATGATAGATCTTACTGGACAAAGCATGTGGCATTCACCAAGGAAGTTAGGGTAGCATCCCTCGTCTCAGCGGGATCATAACGAAGGGAAGCCCAGAAATGGACAGCTCCCTGCATTCATTAACACGGCACAGTCCACTTCTTTGTTGGAAATGTGGGCTTGAGGCATCTAAAAAGCACTGGCCCAGCAAGCAAATGTAGGAGAGGATTCAAGGACCCTGAGGCAAGTCTAAATGTATCATTATCATTTTTAAAAACACTAAAAATTTTCTGTGCATACCCATGTGCACAAGCACACATATGTGCTGACATGGCTGAGTATCTCTGCAGGTCCTTAGTCTTTTTAACCAAGGTAGGAGGATATGGTCGTGCAGACAGGAGCCTGCCACATTCCTGAGCACAAGTTCACTGTCAGAGAAAGAAAGGAGTGACCGCCACACACTCCAATAAAGCAGAAAAACACACAAGGAGTTAGAAGTCTGCATTTCTAATCTGGGCTTTGTTGCTTCAAAGTGCATCACTTCATACAAGTCACTTGCCATCTCTAAGACTTGGTCTCTTTAATGAAAAACCAAGGATGCTAGGCAGCTGGATGACTGCAAAGCTCCCTCCTGCTCTGACACTCTATTCCATATGTACTTTTGTCCCAGATGACTTGAATACTTTGTTTTTGGTGAAAACTATTAAGAAACTAATAATCACTTCGGAAACAGATATGGTCCAGTAAAAAAAAAAAAAACCTTAAAAAAAATGAAATCTAATTTTTTTTCAGCTATTTCTATTATATGTTTGGAACTGTATCATTGAAAGACTGAGTCTAGAACTTCTGACAAGGATTCATGAAGTACTAGGGGATGCGTATGCTGAGTATTAGATGAAATGTAGACATATTTTTTTCCAACTTTAAATTTCAGCTCCATTTGATTGCTCATCTCTATCCTATAATTTCCCCTTTTAATAATTTCTGCAGAAGTGTAAATAAGGTGGAGACCTCTTTCTCTCTCTCTCTCTCTCTCTATATATATATATGTGTGTATATGTAGTATTTATATATACATATAACATACATACATATATTGATGTCACCTAATTTTCCCATTAGACAAAGGCCACTCTGCCTATGTCCTAACATCATAACCTTAAATTAAATAGTGAGAGACTCTGAAACTCAAACATTCACATTTCTCCCTCCACCCTTAATCAGTAGGATCCCACAGCCCTGAAGAGGGAGGCTATTAAGCTATTTCCTGTTGAAATATCAAAAGGAACTTTGTTCTTGCCTCATTGCATTTCAGTGATGGCTTTTGTAAAACATTACCATTTCTTCTTCTCTAAAAATGAATATTAAGGTTAAATAAACACAGTGACACTTCAGATACCATTTATTTTGATTCACAAAATCCTTCCCTTAGACCCAGATTCTGAATAATTATAATAATAATGAAATAGAGCTCTGCTAACATTTTGATGCCACCCTAAAAAGCTGATGCATTTGCATTTCCCCCACCCAAACAATGCTCTTTTGCAATATATATTATGGAAAATTTAATACTCAAACAATTATTTACTATATTTAACATTAATATTTAACATTATTAACATTAACATATTTAACATTTAGTATTTATGTTAAAGATTTAACATATTTAACATTAATATGTTAAATATTTAACTTTTAAACATGTTAAAATGTTAAATATTTAACTTATTTACTTTATTATTGTATTTGGAGATTAACACACTTTACAGACTGGCATTTAAATGTATATGGGCAGTATTTTGCTGGAAAAGCAAAAAAAATTACCTTTGCTTTTAATTCTAAATTTTCCTATAAAGTAATAAGTAACATACAAAATTGGCATATTTAACTGATATTTTTGGCATTCTTAATGAACTGAGTTTAAAACTACAGAGTAAAAACAGTGATATATTCCAAAATGTTGAATATACCCAAGGATTCCAAAAGACATTACTGTTACGGCAAGCAAGGCTTAAATGTAATCGTCCTTGTTACTACATGTTTCCAAGTTTTTAGGAACATTAAAGAGAATGTTATTAATGACAATATTTTGAAAGAAATAAAATTAGAGATATTGCTGTATCTCATATCTGTGTCTCAAACTTCTAGCCATTTCTTTTTAGAAGAGAAATTTGAAATATCAAGGGAAAACAGGTGAGTAAAAGATCCATTTGCTTTTCAAAACCCTGAGTCAATAATTGAGCTAAACTTGTTGCCTGAAGAAGAAAATGAATTATTGCAGTTTACTTCTTCATATACTTTGAAGAATGATTATGGACCTTATCAATATTTATTGGTATTATCAGGTTTTGGATTTATCAGTTTATCAGTATGTTGTATTAAGTTTATCAGTATTTTAGATTAAGATAAAGGAAGACTTTCCTTTGCTAAGTAAAGAGAGTGTCCTTCTCTTACTATCCTTCTCAACTAGGCTTTTCTATCTTAACCCAGTCAAAGACAAAGGAAAGAAATGGGTTGAATGGTGCAGCAGATATGTGGATAGCATTATCTTTCTGTGTTCCCGACTGGAATGAACTTATGAACAGGCAAGCACACTCATCATATTAAATAAAATCTTACCCGGTTTTTTGTTTTTCTATTTCTTATTTTGTAGTATTTTTCTATCTCATATTTAAAAGTTTTGGTTTTTTTGTTTTTCTTTTTGAGACAGAGTCTCAAGCTGTTACCCTACGTAGAGTGCCATTGCATCACAGCTCACAGAAACCTCAAAATCTTGGGCTTAAGCAATTCTCTTGCCTCAGTCTCCCAAGTAGCTAGGACCACAGGCACCCATCACAACGCCGGGCCATTTTTTTGTTGTTGCAGTTGTCATTGCTGTTTAAGCTGGCCCAGACTGGGTTTGAACCCACCTGACCCAGTGTATGTGGTTGGCGCCCTACCCACTGAGCTACGGTGCTGTCCTCATATTGAAATGTTAATATAGCATTGTATGCAATGCCTTTGTTATGTTTTAATTTTTGTCATATTTAAATAATAAAATTGTGATATATGTTAAAAATAAATAAATAAATAATAAGGTAAGTGACATAATTCAGGCCTGCATCTCAAATTATGATAACATACATACATATATAATGTTTTGCTTTAAATACCAACTCTGCATGAACCCATATACCCTCACCCTGTTCAATAAAAAATTCTAGTCAAAAGGCCTTACACATTGCCTCTCATTAAATAGTAATAGTAACAGCAACATTAGTTTGAGAACGGTAGGAGGAATCTGACAAAAATGAAGACACAGAACTCACTTGACTAGGAAGGAAAACTAGAACCAGCATTGGCATGAGGGGCTTAAGACAGTTAATTAGCCTTGTATTCATACACCAAATATCTCAATTCTAGAGACGAAAATCCCTTTCCAAGAAATGTTTAAAGTTAAAAAAACAGCTGAAAGAGGATCAACAAAAATTGAAATTTGCACAAAACAGAATTCTCCAGTTGAACTGCTATAATCTCTCCTGATCTCTTCACTACTCATAAATCACTTTGCATCAAGGCCTCTAGCCATTTCTGTATAGGAAGACTAATGTTTGAGTTTCACTTTCCTGAACCCCTTCTTTACTCAGACATATTAAAATGTAGCTTTTGTGAAAAAGCAAAGGAAAAGACAGAAAAACAGACCATGTAATATTTTGAGATCCCTTTGCAGTTCTGTTTTCTATTATTTTGTAATTGTATCCTTAGCTCCTTCTACAGTACCTTACAGTCTTTGATTAGTTACCTAATACACATACTTTTCTAACCAATCATCATTTTTTAGTTGGTTCTTACATGATTTTCCTCTTTACCTGTCTTATTGAATTACAATGCTCCTAAAGAATAATGTGAGCAATGTTTGGGTGTACAGGGTGATGTTTTACAATGTGTACAACTATGGAACTACCACCTAGACCAACACATAGATTATTAGCCTCCCAATCAAGCATCCTTCAAAGAATCACCATCCTGCTTCTACCTCCAAAGATTAGTTCTTCCCATTTTAAAACTTCATATAGATAAGCAACCATTTTTAACCTAAAATATGCTTATATACACCCACTGAAGAACAAAGAATTATAAGGGTTACATGGAGAAGCAGAATTTGCATGAGAGAAAAGAGATGAAGATGTAAATTGGTGAATTTAAATTTTTAAAAAATCCTTTGTAATCTTCAGTTTGAATTAGAAGTAGCACAAACTCATGAAGCAGTTTACATAAAGGTGAATTTCCTGATTTTATCCTCTGAAAAGTCCTGGAAACAGACTAATCAAGTAGAAATTAATTACCACCCCTTGTCCCATATTCTTCTTGAAATACCATTTCCATCAGAAGGAACTAAAGCTCCTTGGAGAAGTGGCCAATTCCAGGCCTGGGGATCAAAATTACAAGAGTCTGGAACATCTTGTCTATCAAAGACTAGTAGGAAAATGTTATAAATAGATAGATAGATACATACACAGACACACATACAGATATACATACATACAGCTTAGAAGCCAATTAGAAAGGGTACCGTAGCCCAAAATGAGACAATTTGATCTTTAAAAAGAGTAAAGATTGCAAATGTATTGAAATTCATCAAATGTGTTTAGATCCATGTTTATGATAATCTTCTTTAAAAAGTTCATTGTTCACTCTCAGGAGGCCAGTGAACCAACTTATTCGGAAACCAGTAAATAAAGAGAAAGAATTATGCGTTTATCCAGCTTTTCTATTACATGGCATACCTCCAGGTAACTGAGGCCTTGATGTAGAACAGTTATTTTTTATAGAAGTGTTCCAAAAAATGAAGAATATTACAATCAGAAGATTGCCATTTTACTTCTCCTAATAAATGAATGGAATCCAGACAAGGATCATCAGTTGCTGCTCTGATTACCAAAGCCAGCCACATTCTCTGTATGTTTCATAGGGGGAAACGGTCACCCAGTATTGACTCAAACTTAACTCAAATAGCAGAGGGCACAAAGAAAAAGTTAATTTTATCATTGGGGCCCTCTTCTTTTCAATTAGTTGAAACTATGAACAATTCATAACTTCAGTGTGTAAATTTTCTTCGGGAAAGAAACTGCTGCTTGTGAAAGGAGCCAGAGGCATGTATAAATGAGTTCATCCTTGGGTTCACCGCTCCATTTAGGAGCATTTCCTGTATAAACTCTTACATATTTCTGCCCTAAAAGCTAAAAGTAATGGCAATGTTCTGTGTTATTCTTCTCCAACCTAAAATAGAGATAATTGAGCTAAAGTATTCGAAAAAATTCCCTGCAGAACAAATTTGAAATTAATTCTACTGTTGAGTCCTCACTGCTTTCTTTTGAATTAAATTAAATTAAATGCAAGCTCTCAGCACAGTAATTTAACCACTATTTTGATCATTTCTCTTGTACTTAATTAGCAAAACTGAACCATTAAGTAATCTCATTAAAAATGAGGAGACAGGTAAATGGCTTTCTGGATTTTACAATTATAAGCACTTGACCTTAAAAAATCAGTACATCTCAAAAGGAATTTGATCAAGAGAAGTCAAAAAACATACAGGCCATCACATTAGGGGAAATTGGGAGATTGAAGGGTGGGAATACATCACTTATAAGCAAATGACTCAGCTAGCTACAGGCAAATTCTGTCATGATATGGCATCTCCTCCATCACCAGCCTTTAGGACAGAATCAGCCCTGCCACTGAAGCAAATGATGGATCCTTCATCAACAAAACTAGAAACAGCTGATGATAAGATCTTATATCTAGAAAACCCAAAAGACTCCACCAAGAGATTCCTAAACTTGATAAGTATGTTCAGCAAAGTCTCAGGTTATAAAATCAATGTACACAAATTAGTAGCATTCATATATGCCAATAACAGTCAACTTCAGTGTCAAATCAAAGACTCAATACTATTCACAGTAACTACCAAGAAAATGAAATATCTAGGGTTACACTTAACCAAGAAGGTGAAAGATGTCTATGCAAAGAACTGCAAAACACTGAGGAAAGTAATCACAAACAACACAAACAAGTGGAAAAACATACCATGCCCGTGGATCAGGGTAGAATCAACCCTGATTTAATCATTGTTAAAATGTCCAAATACTCAAAGTGATTTACAGATTCAATGTGATCTTCATTAAAATACAAATGTCATATTTTGAAGATCTAGACAAAATACTTCTACACTTTGTTTGGAACCAGAAAAACCCCAAATAGCCAAAGCAATCTGAAACAAAAAGAAAAAATCTGGAGGCATCACATTACAAGACTTCAAAACTATAATACAAAACTATAATTACCAAAACAGTTTGATATTGGTACAAAAAATAGACACATAGACCAATGGAACAGAATAGAGAACTCAGATATAAAACCATACACATATAGCCAACTGTTCATTGACAAAGCAGACAATGACATACACTGGGGAAAAGAAGCCCTATTCAATAAATGATTGAGAAAACTGGATAGCCACAAGCAGAAAACTGAAACAGGATCCCTATTTCTCACCACTCACAACAATTTATTTAAGATGGATAAAAGACTTACATGTAAGACATGAAACCATAAGAATTCTAGAAGAAAATACTGGATAAACACTTCTAGATAGCAGTATAGGCAAAGAATTTATGAAAAAGACATCAAAGGTAATCACAGTAACAACAAAAATAGATAAAGGGGACTTGATTAAACTAATAAGCTTCTGCCTAGCTAAGAAAATAATCAATAGAGCAAATAGACAACCTACAGAATGGGAGAAAATATTCGTGAGCTATACATCTGACAAAGGTCTAGTAACTGGAATCTACAAAGAACTCTGGCAAATTAACAAGGAAAAAACAAACAATCCCATCTAAAAGTGAGCAAAAGACATGAACAGAAGCTTTTGACAAGATGATAGACAAATGGCCAATAAATCATGGAAAAATGATCAATGTCACTAATTATCAGAGAAATGCAAATTAAAATCACTACGAGATATCACCTTAACCTAGTTAGAATGGCTTTTATTAAAAAATCCAAAATAATAGTGCTGGCATGACTCCAGAGAGAAAGGAACACTTATATATACTGTAGACGGGACCACAAATTAGGATAACCTCTATGGAAAACAGTATGGAGATTCCTCAAAAACTAAAAGTAGACCTACCATTTGATCCAGTAATCCCACTATTGGATATCTACCCAAAGGGAGTCATTTTTTCAAAAAAGATACCTGCACTCAAATGTTGTTTTGCAGCAAAATTCACAATTGCAAAGATTTGGAATGAACTTACATGCCAATCAATTCATGAGTGAATTAACAAAATGTGGTGTATACTACATATACTATGAAATACTTCTCAGTATGAGAATTAAGGCCTTTTGCAACAATATGAATGAAACTGGAGACCACTATCCTAAGTGAAGTATCTAAAGAACGGAAAAATCAGTATCACACGTACTCACTATTAAACTGGCAGTAACCAATGAGCACACATGTGCACAGAAGGAAGTAAAACTTAGTGGAAATCAAGCACTGGGAGCAGAGAGGAAGGGATGGGTGAAAACCTACCTAACAGGTACAGTGAACACTATCCGGGTGATGGGCACACTTTAACCCTGACTCAAGCACAACAAAACTGATTACATATAACCAAAAAGATTAGTGTTTTTAAGTATATGTAAACTCTACTTTAAAAAACTGTTTAAAAATCACCTTAATTATCATCATGTGGATAAAGAGGTGGATGATACAGGATGAGAGAATGTCAATAATAGTGGCTGAGTCATGTGGGTACATGGAGGTTCACTATAGTATTGTTTACTTTGTACATGTTTTAAATTTTCCGTGATAAAAAGTCTTTTAAAAAGACTAGTGCTGTGGAAGAAGCCCAAATGCCCATCGACCCACGAATGGATTAATAAATTGTGGTACATGTATACCATGGAATACTATGCAGCCTTAAAGAAAGATGGAGACTTTACCTCTTTTGTGTTTACATGGATGGAGCTGGAACATAT
>CAUYRH010130368.1:0-16887 GCA_963574655.1 Perodicticus potto | reverse complement strand
AGAAGACTGAAACTGGACCCACACCTTTCACCATTAACTAAGATAGACTCTCACTGGATTAAAGATTTAAACTTAAGACATGAAACTATAAAAATACTAGAAGAAAGTGCAGGGAAAACTCTCGAAGGAATCAGCCTGGGTGAACATTTTATGAGGAGGACTCCCCAGGCAATTGAAGCAGTATCAAAAATACACTAATGGGACCTGATCAAACTAAAAACCTTCTGCACAGCCAAGAACACAGTAAATATAGCAAGAGGACAGCCCTCAGAATGGGAGAAAATATTTGCAGGTTATGCCTCCAACAAAGGTTTAATAGCCAGAATCCACAGACAACACAAATGTATTAGCAAGAAAAGAACAAGTGATCCCATCTCAGGGTAGGCAAAGGATTCGAAGAGAAACTTCTCTAAAGAAGACAGGCGCATGGCCTACAGACACATGAAAAAATGCTCACTATCCTTAATCATCAGAGAAATGCAAATCAAAAGTACTTTAAGATATCATCTAATTCCAGTAATGTTAGCCCACATAACAAAATCCCAAAACCAGAGATGCTGGCGTGGATGTGGAGAAAAGGGAACACTTCTACATTGCTGGTGGGAATGCAAACTAATACGTTCCTTTTGGAAGTATGTATGGAGAATACATAGAGATTTAAAAATAGATATGACATTCGATCCTATAATTCCCTTACCAGGTATATACCCAGAAGACCAAAAATCACATTACAACAAAGATATCTGTAGAAGAATGTTTATTGTAGCCCAATTCATAATTGCTACGTCATGGAAGAAGCCCAAGTGCCCATCGACCCACTAATGGATTAATAAAGTGTGGTACATGAACACCATGGAATATTATGCAGCTTAAAGAAAGATGGAGACTTTATCTCTTTCATGTTTACATGGATGGAGCTGGAACACATTCTTCTTAGCAAAGTATCTCAAGAATGGAAGAAAAAGTATCCAATGTACTTAGTCCTACTATGAAGCTAATTTATAGCTTTCATATGAAGGCTGTAAGCCAATTATAGCACAAGAATATGGGGAAAGGGGCAAAGGAGGGGAGGGGAGGGGTGAGGATGGGTGGAGGGAGGGTAATTAGTGGGGCCACACCTATGGTGCATCTCAGAAGGGTACAGGTGAAACTTACTAAATGCAGAATACTAATCTTCATATAATATCTAAGAAAATTCCATAAGGCTATGTTAAACAGTTTGATGAACATATTTCAGATTGTATATCTAACCAGCACAATTTACCCCATGTTGCACTAATGTACACAGCTATGATTTAATAAAAGAAAATTAAAAAAGTAAATTATTTTTTGAAAAAAACAGAGATATCAATACATATGTGGGAGTAGAACACTTTGGCAGGATAATGAAGAAGCTGGCAATGGTAGCTGCATCTAAGAAGGGGAACTGCTGACTCAGAAATCTACTTTGTGTTCTTTTTGAATTTTATACCATATACTTATTGATTAAAAATTAATATGAAAAATTTTTAAAAGGGAAGAAAGTTATGAATGTAATTAAGATGTAAGACATGTTAATATATAATATATATGGTGCATGTACAATACATTGCAATTTTACATGTTCCATAAAGAACACCTGCTGGCACATGGCCTTTGTGTTACTGCATTCCTGAGAACCAAGTCTTGTTGCTGCTTCCTGGAATCTGCACCATTTCTTCCCTGAGGAGCAATGTTACTACTAGACTTTTATACTCAATCAAATAAAAAAGTAAAGCAAAATTATGATTTTTAAAATTAAAGGAGCATAAAATTTTAACTGCTATAAATCAAGCACAGATCACAGAATTTTCATGTTTAAAAGGACATCAGTAACCACCCAATCCAAAGCCCTTATTTCTCACATGAGGAAATATGTGTAAAAACTGCAAAATCAACATGCAGAAATCAGTTGGATTTCTATATGCTAGCAGTGAACAACATGAAAAGGAAATTAAGACAACAATTCCACTTAAAATAGCATCAAAAAGGAACAAAGTCCTTAGGAATAAATTTAAACAAGGAAGTGCACACTGAAAACTGCAAAACACGGCTGGAAGAAATTAAAAATACCATACATAAATGGAAAGATCCTTGTTCATGGACTGAAAGACTTAACATTATCAAAATGATCATGTTATCCCCCAAAGATCTACATATTCAATGTAATTTCTATCCAAATCCCAGCTGCTCAGGAGGCTGAGGCAAGAGAATGGCTTGAGTCCGATAGTTTGAGGTTGCTGTCAGCTGTGACACCATGAACTCTATCCAGGGTGCCAAAGTGAGACTCTGTCTTAAAAAAAAAAAAGAAATAGCTAGCAGTGATGGTTACACAACACTGTGAATGTACTTAATGCCACTAAATGGTAATCTTAAATACGGTTAACATGTTAATATTCACATTATATGGGGCAGCGCCTGTGGCTCAGTGAGTAAGGCGTTGACCCCATACAGAGGGTAGTGGGTTCAAACTCGGCCCCGGCCAAACTGCAACAAAAAAAATACCCAGGCATTGTGGTGGGCGCCTGTAGTCCCAGGTACTTGGGATGCTGAGGCAAGAGAATCACCTAAGCCCAATAGCTGAAGGTTGCTGTGAACTGTGACGCCATAGCACTCTACCAAGGGCAACAAAGTGAGACTCTGTCTCTTAAAAAAAAAAAATTCACATTATATTTTACCACCAAAAGTATCATTTCTTCAGCAAACAGAGACAATTTTCTCCTTCTTTTCCAAAATGTGTCAAAGGCAAGGCCTCCAGCACAGCCTTAATTAGAAGCACTGGTAGGAGTAATCCTTTCTTTCATTTCCATCCTTAAGGGGTGAAAGTGTTGATATTTCAACATGAAGTGTGATATTACATGTAGAATTTTTGTAGATGCCCCGTGTCTTCTTTGTGAAGTCCCTATCATGATTTTATCATGAATGTGAGTTGGATTCTATACTAACGCTTTTACTGCACCACTAAACTTGGTCACAGAGGTTTTTCCTTCCCTTAGTCTCCAACATGACAAACTACACTCAGAGATTTTAGGATGTTAAGCAGACCTTCCATTCCTGGAAACCACCTTCTCAGTCAAGATGCATTTTCATTTTGCATGTCATCAGCTTCAATGTGCTTTTATTTATTAGGTAAGTATTTTGTGTGTCTATGTTCATGAAGGGGATTTTTCCCAAAGTTTTAATTTTTATGTCTTTCTCAGTTCTTGGTGATAGGGGTATTTATTCTGGCTTCCCTAAATGAGCTGGAAAATGTTTCCCTACTTATATTTTCTGAAAGTATTTGTGTAAAATTGGTATCTTTTCTTTTTTTTAATGTTTGGTAGAATTTACATTTGGGGCCTGGATTGTGCTTGGTGGGGAGAATTTTGATTCCACAATGATTCCAAAATCTTTTGTAAGTAACAGATATTCATATCTTCTCTAATATTTTATTAGTTTTGTTTAGGTATATATAATATAAAGGAATTTGTCTACTTCATCTCTATTTTTAAATATCTTGCCATAAAGTTGTCTATGAAATTTACTTATAGCTTCCTTTTATTCCTGACAGATAGCTTGTGTTTCTCTTTTATTTTGTCACCTTAGAAAATGGTCAGTTGTCTTTGTTGCTATTTTAAATAAATTAGCTTTTAGCTTTGTTTATTTTCTATTTTGTTTATCTGTTTTCTAACTCAAATATTTATGCATTAACACAAACGCTTGCTACTGTACATTTCTTGGTGAATAGTGATATCCTATCAACACATTCTGACATGCTGTATTTTCATTATCATTCAGTACAAAATATAGACTATGATTTCTTTTTTTTTTTTCTTTTTTTAAATTAAATCATAGCTGTGTATATTAATGCAATTGCGGGGTACAATGTGCTGGTTTTATATACAATTTGAAATACTTTCATCGAACTGGTCAACATAGGCTTCATGACATTTTCTTAGTTATTGTGTTCAGACATTTCTATTCTGCATTTAGTAAGTTTCACCTGTACCCTTCTAAGGTACACTGTAGGTAAGATCCCACCAATTACCCTCCCTCCACCCAGCCTCCCTACTCCCCTCCCCTCCCTGCTTTAGTGCTTGCCTAGGTTATCTTACTAATTTCTTTCTTTCTTTTTTTTTTTTTTTTGTGACAGCGTCTCACTGTGTCGCCCTGGGTAGAGTGCTGTGGCATCACAGCTCACAGCAACCTCAAACTCTTGGACTCAAGCAATTCTCTTGCCTCAGCCTCAGAGTATCTGGGACTACAGGCACCTGCCACAACGCCTATTTTTAGATATGAGGTCTCACTTTGGCTCAGGCTGGTCTTGAACCCGTGAGCTCAGGCAATCCACCTGCTTGGCCTCTCAGAGTGCTGGGATTACAGGCATGAGCCACCGCACTGGCCCCATTGTTACTAATTTCTAATTTAATTTCACCGTGGACAGAGAATATACCCTGTAAGATTTCAGTCCTTCCAACTTTACTATGACTATATTGGCACACCACGTGTAATTGGGAAGAGCAGTTTGGGGCATTAGTGTTTTCACAAATACTAATTGGTTGGGGTTGACTCTGTTCTTCCCAGCCATGTTTTTACTTATGTGTTGATCAAGCGTTTCTATGAGTTGCAGAGAGACATTAGAAATCTCTACTATGAATTTGAGTTCATGAGTTTCTCCTTTCATTTTTATCAGCTTTTGCTTTATGGATTTGGGGTCTCTGTCATTAAATACATGCATATTTATACATATTTATATTTGTTATGTCTTCTTGATAAATCGTCCCTTTTGTCATTATGAAATGTCTTCATTTTCTTTGTTAATACTCTTTGTCTTGAGGTCTCTTATTTGATTTTAATAAAGTCATGCCAGCTTTCTCATGTTTTTTGTTTGCATAGGTAAAACTCTCATCCAACTATTTAAACATAAAGTATTAGGTAAGTTGGAAGCAAATCACATTCTGATAGAAATAGTTTCAGTGTGAATGATCGGGGCCTGAGACGAGTTTACAAGGAACGAACAGGAGCCCTTGTTGCAGAAATAAAGCAGTGGGATTTCTCAGCTGAGCAGGAGGTGGAGAATGGAGGCTCTGAGGGAGAAGGGGGCTGTAGCCCAGAATTAGCAATGATGGGAATAAGGACATCTGGGACCCCACTGCCCAGGGGTCAGAGCCAGGTGTGGGGAAATCCGACAACCCTGAATTAATGCCACAGAGCAAGCAGAGTCCTCCTGAGAGAAGTGTTCATCCTATCAAAAGGATGAAGAGGACTTTCAGAGACTCAGCCTGGGTGAATGAAACAGACTCTGTCTGTCCAGGAATCCCAGAGGCATGAGAAAGCCTCAGGGGCAGGAAGGCATTTAGGAGAGTGGACACCCAGAGCTCGCTGGGAGCAAGGCTGCCCTAGACTTCCATGTGGCTATGACCAGCATGGATGGAGGGCAGCACGGTGATACAGGAAAGCAGACCCCAAAACTGAGGCCCGGCGTGAAGACCAGGAGGGTTCTTGGCTTTGGGAAGAATGCCTTAAGTTGGAAACAGAGGGAAAGTTTATTAAACAAACAAGCAGCAGGCAGGCTGTTCTCTAGACAGGCATCCCGTGCATTACTGGGATAATGAGAGCGTAGCGTGGTGCTGAGCATTGCTGGAGAGCACAGCCCTGTATACGTATTACTGGAGAGCTCTGTTAATGGCTGTCTCCTCTTTCTGTGCTAAATAGACGGTGGAGTATCCAAGGGTTTTTTTAAGAAAAGGCTGGAAAGTTCCCGGGGTTCCTCCTCTTTTCAGACCATATGTGGGGGTTGCCATGGTACTGTCAGCTGCCCTGGCCTGGGGGATTCTGCTGGCTCTGGCACCTCACCAGCATGGTGTGATGAGCAGCAGCTGAGCAGAGTCCTTCTCATCACCATCTCAGTCTGAGCTGGTTTCTTCACTGCAGCCTGTAGTTTTCAGAGACCTTGGCTCAAGTCCTGTGAACTCCTTAAGGAGCTGGGCTGGCTGGTTCCCTCTTTCACTGGGACAGGCTCCTCCGCACCAAGAGCTTCTGCAGGCAGGCAGGACTACTGCGACCATGTGGATTTTAGGAGTCCTCCTGGCTGCTGCTTAGAAAGATGTGTGGGCTAGCAGAAGCAGGAAGCCCGCTCTGATGTCTGCATTGCTCATTTTTGTAGGATTGTTTCAGATACCATTTGCACCTTTGCTAACTGTTGTTCCTGCATACCTAGAAAAAAGGGGTGCTCAGATGGGTGCTGGGAGTGGGTCCAGTGAGCACTGCAACCTGTTTGGAAGAGATGTGGCAATTTGTGTCAGCTCTCATAGAAACTGTCATAACATGATACAACTATCCTAATCATATAAATAGTTCTATGATTTTGAGATCTATCATTTAACTTCTAAGAATCTATTCTTTTAAAAAAGAAACATGTTTTAATATTTATTACAACACTATTTTATTTAAAAATAAATAACTATTTAAACTCCTCCCAAGAAGAACATGGTTTAAGAAATGATAGTTGCAGAATTAGAATATGAAATAGGAAAAATTTGTCTAAAATTCATGGTAATATAGTCTATCTTTTTATAATGCTTAGTAACAAACCCTTTCATAATCTCAACTTTTGAAAAACTAGATACAGCTATGATTTAATAATAAAAACAATAAAAAAATTACCTTCTTCCTATTAGGGGCAAAATAGCATTTATGTGGGATTGTATTGGTTGTAATATGAGAACAGAAATAAAGTATCCAGTCCACATCTGGGAATACAGTTGGCATCCATTAGAATTTATTGAATTAAAAAAAAAACAACTAGATACAAAATTGGAAACAGAATTAGAATGTACATGTAAAAATAATGGAAAATAGTGTATGTATACATTTGATCTATGCATGAGTTGATGAAAGTGTGAGAATTTTCATTTTCTTCATTAAACTCTATGTGTTTTATATTTTTTAATTTATAGTAAAAAAAGGATGATCTTAGACGTGGGAAGGAAGTGGAACATAACTTTTCAGGGAACATAAATTGTCACTTTCTTTTCATGTTGACAGAATTCTCTGTTAGTCAACAGACAAAAGCATTGACATGTATTCCCATGATTTATTTTTTATTTTTTATTTTTTAAAGTAGCCATTAGAGCACATGTCAGTGTGAGGGCCTCAAGGAAGTGCTTGATGGAATGTTTGGAGAGCTGAAACCTGGTTTCCATTGTTCTCCTTTCCTTAATCTCTTTCCTCATTTTTTTCTTTAGTCCTTCAATAACTTCAGTGCCATTGATCTTTCTGGCTTTCCAATCCCGCCCCTGACAATGCCAGGCCCCAGGGGAGGGAGTAGGGGCCACATGGAAGCTTTTGGTGAGGGTGCACCCTGTCACACCCTGTGCCAACCCTGATGTTGTGAAGGCTGAGCCCACACATGGTCCTGCTGGGGCTGCAGTGTGGGAAGGTGCCCTGGACCAGCACCCTCCTTCCTGGGGAAGCAGCAGCCCTGGGGGCTGTGTGGTGCCCCTGCCCTTTTGCACAAAGCAGCTGGTTGAGTCTCCCCATAGGTGGCTGACCTCTGGAAACACAACACTAGGGAGAACACAGGCTTCTTTTAATCTTCCAAAGGAAAACAACATTAATAGCTTGTGACATAAGACATTACAACCTCGTGTAGCTAATTCATGCTGCTGAAACAATAAAGAATTGGGCAAAACTTGTTCTCAAAACCTATTACTTTTCATATGCGGAATACTTTGTAATGTGTCTCTGTGGGTGCAAACCCCCTACATGCTCACTCCCTCAGACACTGCATATGTTCTTCACCCCACATCTGTCAGCTCAGCATTTCCTGCACGTGGTAATTACAGACTGAGGACATTCTCTTAAGGGATGCCTGCCTCCCATGTGATGCATAGGCCTGCACTGCAGAGTAACATATGGGTGTGACCAGGACAACTCTGGGTCTTAGGCAGCCAGAAGAGCCTCCCTCATCACTGGCACCATTAAACCCACTCCACAGCAAGCCCAAGCTCACACATCTCACCTCCTCTGTTATTACTATCTACTCTGAGGGCAGAAGTCACACTTTCGACCTTTACCACAAAGAACAGAGCCCTGAAGAGAAGAGATGTTACACACAGGTAAGTTGTCAGATGGTGGCATTGAGAAAATAAGGATCCTTGTCCAGAGTTCCAGAATTGTCATGCCTGAACTGGCAACTCTGAGAAGGAGGTGTCTTCAGTCCTCAGGTCTTGTTTCCTAGTTTACCAAGCCCTGCAGATCAGAGGCCACATGCTGCCTCCTGTCTCCTGCGATGGGGAGAATCTCACTCTCACTTCCATTTCTCCAGCTTTGACATGTTACATCCCAGCTCACCTGTTGTAATAAGCAGACAAGCTTCTGCGAATAAAGACCTTCCCGGGATATTTCAAGGTTCAGAGATTTCTGTCTCTCTACCAGTTGCCCTCATCTTCAGACGAAGGTCCCCCCACCTTTCTCACTATGGCCTCTGCTTTCACAGAAGGGCCTTGTTTGACCTCTCTGCTGTGTGCCTGGGCCTCAAGCACACCTGCTCTGGCTGCCCACGCCCACGGTGTTCCTTTGTGGCCTGCTTGTAAGCTGGCTCTTCATTTCGACAAACTCTGGTGTGGCCAGCAGCAGGCACCCCAAGACTCCAGCCCTCATTTTCGCAGTCTACAGCATGCTGCTTTCCCCCAGTACTTTCTGCAGGCCATGGGTACTTTTATCACCTTTCCCCAGCACAGAGGTCCCGTGACTGTTCCTTGGACGTGTGGACATACCAGTTCTGGAATCCCACCTGAGGGTGTGTTTCTGGGGCTACGATGGTTTCAATTGATGTACAAATCAGGACCCTGATAAGAAGTGTCCAAATGCAGACAGATGGCTGGAAGAGCAGTTTGCAGAGGTGCAACAGGGTGCATGCCCCCCGCGAGGGCTGACAAGGCCTGGGAAGCCAGAGATAGCAGCACTGGAACCAATGACCATCTTGGCTTATGGGATGAGGGGAGGGAGTGTGGAGGCTGGTGAAGGCCAAGGCCATGGAGAAGGGCTGTCTGACACCTCTGCCCGCTGTCTCACTCTCTGACAACCCTCAGTTTCCTGCTAGTGCCATTGTCTGAACCCAACCTGAAGGCAGCATGCAAGGGCAGTGATGCCGTGTAAACATCAGCAGGGGACTGAAGGTGTGGAGGGGATCTAAGGGGTGAGTAAAGAAAAATCCGCACCGGTGTTAACAGGACGAGTAACCAGTAGTGGGATTTTCGTGGGCTGTTCCTGAAACTGATGTGCGTCCCCCATCCTGTCTTCTGGGGGTCAGAACTCAGCCTTGATTCTGCTCTAGGGAAGCTCTGAAATCCCGTCCCGCCTACCAGGCAGCAGAGACACTGAGAGCAGCTAGGTAGTCTCTGCTGCAGATATGTTCTAATATCTTTACTCTAGAGCTTGTGTGGAAAGTAACAAGGGAGGTACTGAGGGTACAAAGAAAGGGGTGCTCTCCGGGAATGTCCACCACGTCTGAGGCCCTCCAGGCAGCCAGAAGGCACATGGGGCATTATTTCACCAGTCCCGGTCTGACAGGATGATGGCAACACACAGTCAAGGCTGTCAGCAGCTTTGACTATCCACAGTGAAATACCACACGCCCCACCCAAACACAAGTGTGTGTTCAATGAGAGAGCTCTTAAACTGCAAAAAAAAAAAAAAAAAAAGACAGAGGCAAATCCACAGAGTATAAATAGCCAGTGAAACAAAACACATCCCTTGAAAGTCCTGCCAAGAAGCCGTTGTCAGGGCCGAGTGTGGGAAGAGGCCTCGTGGGCTGTTCCCCGGCTGAATCCTACAGTTCTGGTCCCCGCAGGTGAGCAGAGGACCTCGGGTGTTCCCTCTCAGGCACTGGTGTCCAGCCCAGGCGCAGGCTGACCTAACGCACTTGTTTTTATCTCAGAATATTTATAAAGCTCTGTCTGTGAAACCTGATGTCAGCCTTAGAATGTCATCTGCTTGTCAAAATGTAGGTGATTTGATGCCAGAACTGCTGGTGTCACACATAAGCACAGATGTCACCTCTCCCATGTGTCAGGGGAATCTGCCCAAAGGAAACGACGCTAGCAGCAATACCGACTGTGGTAAGAAAATGCCACCAACACAGGCATCTTGAAGTTATAAAAGTTGAAACTCCTGTGGGGCTCAGATGCCTCTTGGTAAACACAAGAACTCTGAAGGCCCAGGACACAGTGGGAAATGTCCCCAGCTTGATGGCTGGGCTCCCTGAAGATTTCCCCAGCATTCAGCACCCTGGGGGGCCCTTCTGAACACACAGCACATGGGCCACATGAGCCCCTGGTATCCCCAAGGTGCTGTTCCTGGGAACTAAGATGTAGCTAATGCTGAGTGGAGGAGGGAAGGAGGACAAGGGGCTTGGCTTCGGCCGAGATCCTAGATGACCATATTCCTAGAGTCATCTCTGGTGTTTCCACTGAGCATCCCCACTTCTTGAAGGGATGACGCTTTCCCTCCACTGGGTGGGAACCAGACTTACCTGTGTTATGCAAAGCTGCCTGGAGATACCTACAGTTCTCATCTGGTCCTCATGAAAGGTGACCATTGAGAGTCACCAGACAGGAGAGACACAGGTTGGTCCAGAGGAAACCAGCCCAGAGCGAGTGAGAGGTGAGCAGGATGTGAAGAGGAAGTTTGCTGCCTGCAAGATGGAGAGCAAAGACACCCTGCAAGGAGCAGAGCCCCTCCCACTCCGGGAGCAGAGCCCCTCCCACACCTGCCAGGAGCAGAGTCCCACCCACAAGGAGAGCAGAGTCCCTCCCACGAGGGGAGGAGAGTCCCACATACTCTGGTAGAAGAGCCCCTCCCATGCAGGGAGCAGAGCCCCTCCTATGTGGGGAGCAGAACCCCTCCCACTCCGCGAGCAGAGTCCCACCCACAGGAGGGGCAGAGTCCCTCTTACGCGGGAAGCAGAGCCCTTCCCACGCGGGGAGCAGAGCATGTTGGTGGCAGAGCAAGCTTGGCACAGTACTCGGCCACCAGTAGCAATTGCTGAGACTTCTTCAGAGATAGCAGTCTGAGGGTTGCAGAACGGAAAAAGCAGTTTTCTCACCTCCTATTCTCTTGACACTTAGCTTCTGATGCCAGATGTATGGGGTTTTCCCCAGGGAGCAATTCTTTGAAGTCCCTATGGACACAGGAATGGGCTCGTTCAAATGCTGTTGCAGACGTGGCCCAGCAGGGTGTCCCACAGCTGGACTGATTCTGACACCATCTACCTGAGACAATATCAGATTAAATGGCTACAGGTTAAATGCTCGGTCCCCAAGACTGCCCCTCCCTTACGACACCACCTGCAAACAGGGGGACGCCAGGTGACTCACCACTCTTGTCAACGTGGCTGCAGAGTGGAGGTCCCTACAAGACCAGCCTTGGGCTTTCCGGGCTCGCTCGGGAAAGCAGTAGCATTGTTAGCAGTTTGCTAAAAAGACACTACAAAGATACAAATGAACTTCTAGATGAAGGGACACATACCGAGGGGTTCAGAAAGATCTCAAGTTGCAGTACCCTCTCTCCCCGTGGATTGGGGTGCACCTCCCTCCCAGTGTGTGAATACTTTCAGAAAATCCCAGAATCCCTCTGCTTAGGGATTTTTATGGAGGTTTTACCAGGTAGGCGTGATCCATCACCATTAATTCAATCTCCAACCCCTGCCTCCCTCCCAGAGGATGGGAGATGGTAGGACTGAGAGTCCCAAGCTTCTAGTCATGGCTTGGTGTTTCTGGTGACCAGCTCCATGCAGGAGCCTGGGGATAACTGCCTTATTACAGCAAAATCTACTTCTTCACCGAGGAAATTCCAAAGGATTTAGGAGATCTGTGCCAGGAATTGAGGACAGATATTTATTATTATTTTACAGGTTTAAATGTATATTTATAGTCAAGGAGAAATATCTATGGTCAGTGGCAGAAAATAAGGTGTTTAGAATACTCTGAGATGAGAAATGCAGAAGGGAAGTGATTTTTTATTTAACAATGAGGGCACTGTCCATAAGGGACTCTATTTTAATAGCCCATCCTGACAGGGCGCAGTGGCTCCCACCTGCCATCCCTGCACTTTGGGAGAGTAAGGTGGGAGCATCACTTGAGGCCAGGAGTTAGAGGCTGCAGTGAGACATTATTGTGCCACTGTGCTCCAGCCTGGGCAATAGAGTGAGACCCCTCTTCACCCTGTCTCTAAGGGGGTGGGGGGGAAGCCTATGTTGCTTCATTACCAAAAGCCAAGTATCACACCAAGTATAGAGCCAAATACTGCATGGGACCAAATGGGTCTAAATGAGTATTAACGGCAGTTTGCCAACTTTTCCTTTCCTCTCATGAACTGGACAGGTGCACCCATGACTAGTTAACTGTATTCCAGAGTCAACCACCTAGATCCCTGTATCCATTTTCTCTAAGAGTCACCCACAAGAAGCAGAGCTGTTCATCTCCTTTAGAGAATCCAGTTTAAGGGGGGGGCACACACAGAATCCTAGGAACTCTTAAATAGGGCAGGTGCCTTGCATCTGTTCTCCCAAGATGGACTGGATCTCACAAACCTAATTCAACATCTTTTCTCTAGAGGGATGTTGTTGAAAATTGGAACTTCTCCAGATTCAATTCAATTAAAGAAAAAAATCCCTCTGGGGGTCAAGGAGTTTTAACTGGATTCACTCAGAAACCTCAAAATTGCCGCTGCTGTGAATCACATCTGCTGACACGCTTTCCGTGGCTAATGTGGAATTGACAAGCAGACTTTCAGGGATGCTGTGATGAGTCGGCTGTGTAAGTTGAGTCAGAGAGGTGGGCCGTTTTCATAAATGACAAGTAGACTTATAAATAAATCAAACGAATCACGTAATAAGCATTCCTCCTGTCCAGAATTTGAAGCTTGAATTTTGTCTCCCAGAAAAGTAATTTTCAGATCAAGAAAACCTTATTTGGATGTGACAACAACACATTCCTTGAAAAACACGAGAACTACTGAGTGTCCCATGTGAATTTATCCTCATCCTCGGCTACCTCAGGAAAGCAGCTAAAGAATTCAAGGGAAGAAGATGATATACTGAGCTGGTGAAAATATTAAAGATTTGTATAATTTTCTAATCTAGGAAACTGCTGTGAAATGTGCCTGGATAAATAATGCAAATTTAGAGACTCCAGGTGTACATATTCAACCCTTCACCAGAAAGAATCCCTTATGGACAGCGTCCTCACTGTTAAATAATAAATCCCTTCCCTGCTGGCTTGTTCTCCACTGTCCGGCTGACTGGACCCGGGCACTGTCCACAGTAGGGTGCAGTGAGTCCTCTCTCCCCAGAACATGCTGCAGTACCTCGAGCCGCCAGGGCCTCTGCCTCCCACTGCACAGTCTAGTGTGCTGTCAGCGTACACGCTTGGGATTAAGCCTCTTAAAATAGAACCCTCGGAGGGATGTCATGGACAGAGTGTGATTGAAAAAAAATAGCTTTCCTGTTTGGTTTTGTCGTGTTTGTTTGCTGGCCTTGCACATCTGTTCACTTTCTGGGCATCACACTCCCGTCTTCCTCTGGGGAAAGAAATGCCCCAGGTCTGTCAGCCTCACACCCCCAGGCGTGGAGACAACCACGAGCCATGACGATGCCCAATCCCCGAGGAAAGCCCAGGTGGCCATTCTGCAGATGCGGCTCCTTCCTGCTGGTACAAGGAAGGAATTATGCACCACACAGCCACGAGCATGGCAAAAATAAAAATAACAGAGGGCCGACAGCAGATGCTGGAGAGGGTGCAGAGGAGCGGGGCTATTTCAGACCTTGCTGGTGGGAGTGTAACCCAGCACAGGCACTCTGGAAGACAGTTTGCAGGTTTGTCTCAAAAGCCAATGTCGTGAAGGATTGCCAACTGGTGCATCTTAGCACAAGTTAAAGTCAATCCAGAGCCTCTGTTGTAGAGAAACAAAAGCCAGTCAGCACCCATTTATTGCTTTACTCATATAAATTCTTTTAGTAAATTTCAGATTCCCTATTTGGCTAAATTAGACTTTTGTATCAATTTAATTTATTTTTGTTTTGGTATAGCTTTCGGCTTCTGTCTCCATCTGATCACTTGCAATGAGGACCTTGTGGGTGGTTATGGGAGGCTGGGGGTCTTGGGGGCCCACCTCTTCCTCTAAGAATTGCTAATCAACCTCCCTGGAGTCAAGGTCCTTATCCAGTGAGTGGGTTCTGTCTGTGACGGAGATGGTGGGTGGCCCCAGTCCTGTGATCACAAGGTCAGCCCTTGTCACTCTGGTGAACAATGCTGAGTGAAGCCTATGGGCTAAAGGTTTGGGGCTGGGAGAACAGTTGCCCCCTACCTGCCTTTGTTATCATCAGGGCCCAGGTCACAACGGCCATAGACATGCACCCTAACACCTGTGAGGGTGCCACAGTGGCCGTCACCATGCACCCCAACACCTGTGGGGTGCCACAGTGGCCGTCGACATGCAGGGGGTCAGGGACTGTGCACAACAGCAGGAAGGGGTGTGGCTCTACCTCCACAACAGTCAAGGGCCATGCCTGGTCCTCCCCACGGAGGTGGCCCCCATCTGTCTACAGACTTTACCAAGGGCCCTCCTTTGGCCTGGGCTGGGGAGACACAATCACACATGGTGTCTGTATGCTGCTCCAATTCATCAGTGACAGTCAAGAGTTTGCATGTGGTGACCAGAGAAATGCAGCCTGACTCTTGGTAAGGTGGGCTCAGGGATTGACCAGTTCGGGGCTTAGTCCATTCAACCTGCTATAGCAAAACACCAGAAACTGGGGACAAGGATTTATTTCTCATTGTCCTGGAGTGTGACAGATTCAGTGTGTGTGCTGTGTGTGTGTAGTGAGGGCACCCCTCCTGGTTCCCAGAATGGCGCCATGTCAGGGACAAGTCCTGGTGTTCCTTGCACAGTAGTAATATGATAGCATATAATTCTGCACAACTACAGGAGAGGATTCAGAATGGCCTCACCATAAAAAAAGAGAGAAGTGTTTAAGGCAATGGATTTGGTAAATACCATGATTTGATCATTACATAATGGATGCATTTGATTAAAACACCACATTGTACCTCATACATCTGTGCAGTTAGTACATGTCAATTGATGACAAAAAGACAAAGAAGCCAGGAGGGAGAAGGGAGGGCTGGAACAGGTTTCCCCCTCACAGCCTCAGAAGGAACTAATCTTGTGGACAGCCTGACCTTGGACTTCCAACCTTCAAAACTGTAAGGGATTCAACTCCTGTTGTTCAAGCCACAGAAAGATAAAAACTAAAAATAAAAGCAAAGTAGGATAATGTGCACATGCATTGCCATACCACAGGAAGCGAATGACCAGTGCGAAGGCACCTGATGGTCTGTCTCCCATCTGTTTTTTTTTTTTTTTGCAGAAAAGCAGCAAATCAGCTCTGAATTTGCATAACTCACAGCCTTTGTACTATGTCGCAGGCCAAAACATCGCCTGTTAGTCAGATGCCCAGCCGTCTGCCCAGGACAGGGAGCACCATGAGCTGACTGCCAGCCTCAGCCAGCCTCCCTTCCCCCATGCCCTTCTTTTCTCACACGGGGATTAGTTGAGCATTTACTGCAGTGAGCAGGGGGCTGCATTCCTGCTCATAGGCAATTGCAGGTGTGTGCCTGTGCTCTCAGGGAGTTGGCCTGACAGGGGCTGAGCTGGTCAAAGGGACCCCAGGGAGGTCTCAGGAGTCCTAAATTGTCCTGACCTCACTCAAGTGATCCCTGCAGAGACCTCACCACACTGCCGGACAAAAGTAAAATGCATTAATTAAAAAGTCAGAGCAATCCCAGTGCCCTCCTGTGGGTGGGACGCCTTCCGCGGTGACTTCTTTGCAAGAATGTGAGCACTGGGACTCCCAGGGCCGTGCTGTTGAATTTGCCTCGGTGTGTGCTCAGCACTAGGGCTGGTAGCTGGCAAAGCAGCCTTCTTCAGTCTCTCTGCTGTGTGCCGTGTGGCGTCTGCCATGCACTGCCTGTTGTTTCTGGAGGAAAATGGATTCGATGAAATGACCATGAAAATATAAGTACAATCCCAACTATGTAGAGAAGTGCGTAAGACCTGGAATCCCACCACAGAGAGCTGTCCCTGCTGGGCAGTCAGAAAGGTATCACTGTCACAGCTGAGAGCTCAGGATGGAGGAGAGGACGAAGCACAACCAGGTGGCAGTGTCTGTGCAAATGCCTTGTGGTTGAAGGGACAATGATACAAAACAGGCTGAGAACACTGAGAGGTTGAAGCCCAAGCTGCACATGTACCTGGCTAGGCCCTGCTTCAGCCTGTGCAGACCCGAGTGAGGTGGCTGAGTGCAGGGATGTGAGCTGTAACTAGGGAAGACTGGTTCTCACAGAGGCTGGCTGAGACAGAAAAAGAAGAGTCACCTAAAAGTAAGAAGATGGCATGACCAAAGCCTCAGTGAGATGCAGACACTCAGGCTGTCTTAATCTGGTGCCTGGGATACAGGGCAAATGTGCACACAGCAGAAAGGGTAACATTTAGGGCTGTGAGGGGGAGCCTGTGAGGGCCGCACATGTGCATGTGTGTGTGTGCTATGTGTGCACATGTACTGTGTGTGGGTGTGTGCGTGTGTTCTGTGTGTTCTGTGTGTGCTGTGTACATGTGTGCTGTGTGTGTGTGTGTGCATGTGAGCTGTGTGTGCCATGTGCTATGTGTGCACTGGAGGGGTACCGGCCCCCCAACCAAAGCAAGTGACATGGCCTCAGGTGCTCCCCGAGGAACGTTGCCCTAAGATGGAAAAACTTCTTTCTCTGTGGACGTGTCCTAGCAAGAACATTCAGTTAGGATGGTCAAAGAGGAAGTTACCCGGAGGGC
>CAUYRH010130364.1:0-13348 GCA_963574655.1 Perodicticus potto | reverse complement strand
ACAATCGGAGATATTTTTATCCACCTGATTAATGTAACATTCATGATATTTTCTCATTTACTATGTGAAAACAATTTTGATCCGTATTTAGAAGATTTCTCCTGACCCTTCACATATGCACCACAAGTGTGATCTCAATTTAAATGCTCCAAGATTCTTGAAATAGACTTTGCTTAGTCTCAGCAATATGATATCCTATAACACCATGATAACAGGAGACTTTAACAGAGATGGACAGATCCTCTAAACAGAATTTTTTTTTTTTTTTTTTTAGAGACAGAGCCTCACTTTATTGCCCTTGGTAGAGTGCCATGGCATCACACAGCTCACAGCAATCTCCAACTCCTGGGCTTAGGCAGTTCTCTTGCCTCAGTCTCCCAAGTAGCTGGGACTACAGGCACCTGCCACAACACCTGGCTATTTTTTTGTTTTGCAGTTCAGCTGAGGCCAGGTTTGAACCCGTCACCTTCGGTATATGGCGCTGGCACCCTCCTTGATGAGCCACAGGCGCCACCCTCTAAACAGAAATTAAACCAAGATATTAGAGATTTAAATGACACCCTAGAAAAACTGTGCTTGATAGACGTATATAGAACACTCCATCCCAAAGATAAAGAATACACATTCTTCTCATTGTCCCATGGAACAGTCTCCCAAATTGAAGATATCCTAGGACTCAAAACAAACCTCAACAGAATCAAAAGAATTGAAATTTTACCTTGCATCTTCTCAGATCACAAGGCACTAAAAGTGGAACTCAAGTCCAAAAAAAAAAAAAAAACACTCAAACTCACACAAAGGCATGGAAGTTAAACAACCTTCTGTTGAATGACAGTTGGGTGCAGGAAGAAATGAAAAAAATGAAATCATTAACTTCCTTAAGTATAACAACAATGAAGACACAGGCTACCAAACCTGTGGGATACAGCAAAAGCATTCCTGAGAGGAAATTTTATTGTTTCAGAAGCTTACACTCGCAAAACAGAAAGAGAGCACATCAACAAACCCACAAGCCATCTTATGGAATTGGAAAAAAAAGAACAATCTAAGCCTAAACCTAGCAGAAGAAAAGAAATACCCCAAATTAAATCATAAATCAATGAAATTGAAAACAAAACAATCATTCATAAAACTAATGAAACAAGAAGTTGGTTTTTTGAAAAAATAAATAAAATAGATGAAACTTTGGCCAGACTAACTAGAAATAGAAAAGTAAAATTTCTAGTAACCTCAATCAGAAATGATAAAGGGAAAATAACAACTGATGACACAGAGATACAAGAGATTATCTCTGAATACTACCAGAAACTTTATGCCCAGAAATCTGACAATGTGAAGGAAATGGATCAATATTTGGAATCACACCCTCTCCATAGACTTTGCACAGATGAAATAGGTCTCCAGAACAGACCAATTTCAAATACTGAAATCAAAGAAACAATAAAAAAATCTCTCAACAAAAAATGTCCTGGTCTGGATGGCTTCACACTAGAATTCTATCAAACATTCAAAAAAGTGCTTATTCCTATATAGCAGCAATTATTCCAAAAAGAGTGAGGAGGAAGGAATCTTCCCCGAAACATTCTATGAAGCAAACATCACCCTGATACTAAAACCAGGAAAAGACACAACTAAAAAGCAGAACTTCAGACAATTTAACTCATGAATATAGATGCAAAAATTCTCAACAAAATCTTAGCCAATAGATTATAGCTTATCATCAAAAAAGTCATACATCATTATCAAGTAGGTTTCATCCCAGGGATGCAAGGCTGGTTTAACATATGCAAGTCCATAAACGTTATTCATCGTATCAACAGAAGCAAAAACAAAGACCAGGTGATCCTCCCAATAGATACAGAAAAAGCATTCAATAAAATCCAGCATCCTTCTTTTAATTAGAACACTTTAGAGTATAAGCATAGGTGGCACATTTCTTAAACTCATTGAAGCTATCTATGACAAACCCACAAATAATATCTTACTGAATGGAGTAAAACTGAAAGCTTTTCCACTTAGAACTGGAACCAGACAAGGTTGTACTCTGTCACCATTACTATTCAATGTTGCGCTGGAAGTTCTAGCCAATGTAATTAGGCAAGACAAGAAAATAAAGGGCATCCAAATGGGAGCAGAGGTCAAACTCTCCCTCTTTGCTGATGACATGATCTTATACTTAGAGCACCCCAAAGACTCAACCACAAGACACTTGAAGTCATCAAAAAATGCAGTAATTATCAGGATATAAAAATCAATGTCCACAAGTCAGTAGCCTTTGTATATGGCAATAACAGTCATGATGAGAGGCTAATTAAGGACACAACTCCCTTCACCATAGCTTCAAAGAAAATGAAACACCTAGGAATATACCTAGCAAAGGAGGTGAAGGACCTCTATAAAGAAAATTATGAAATCCTAAGAAAGGAAACAGCAGAGGATATTAACAGGGTAGTATAGACATTTTAACAACATTAATTTTGCCAGTCCATGAACACCGTATGTTTACATCCTTTGTGATTTCCTTCCTCAGTGTTTTGTACTTCTCTCTGTAGATGTCTTTCACCTTCTTGGTTAAATATATTCCTAGGTATTTTATTTCCTTTGTTGCTGTTGTGAAAGTTTATCAAGGTTGATTTATGAGGGTTAAGAAAAGAAGCCATCTCCAGAACATAACAGTGCTGAGTAAAGCAGTAAGTATTAATGGAAAAGCTACAGCAAGTTATCCAAAAGATCTAGTTAAGAGGATTGATAGAGGTGGCAACACTAAACAACAGATTTTCGATCCATACTAAACACCCTTCTGTTGGAAGACTAAGCCATATAAGACTTGCATAGCTAGAGAGAAGTCAATGGCTGGCTTCAAAGAACAGTGTGACTCTCTTTGTTAGGGGTTAACACAGCTAGCTCTTAGCTTGATTCCCAGCTTGACTGTTACTGGTGCATAGTAATCTACCTATTTGTATACACCAATTTTGTAACCTGAGACTTTGCTGAACTTATTTATCAATTCCAGGATTCTCTTGGTAGAACATTTGGGGTTTTCTAGATACAAGATTATATCATCAGCAATGAGCAATATAGTTTGATTTCTCCCATTTGGATACCCTTTATTTCCTTCTCTTTCCTGATTATTGTAGCTAAGGCTTTCAGCACTGTGTTGAATAGAAGTGGTGACAGTGGGCAACCCTGTCTGGTTCTAGTTTTAAGCGTGAATGTTCTTAATTTTTCCCCCGTTCAGTATGATGTTGGCTATGGGTTTGTCATATATGACTTTTATAATTTTGAGGTATGTTCCATTAATGCCTATTTTGTTAAGAGTTGTTATCATGAAAGGGTACTAATTGTCAAATGCTTTTTCTCTGTCTACTGAGAGGATCATATGGTCTTTGTTTTTATTTAGATATAAGTGGTGAATGACATTTATAGATTTGCATATGTTGTACCATCCTTAAATCTCTGGGTAAAGCCCTTTAGTCAAGGTGGATTATTTTTTTGATATGCTGCTGAATACAGTTTGCTAAGATTTTTTTGAGAAGTTTTGCATCTATAGTCATAAGAAATATTGGTCTGTAGTTTTCTTTTTTTGTTGTTTTGTTTTCTGGCTTCTGTATCAAGGAGATACTGACTTCTTATAATAGAACAACTTAGGGAGGATTCCTTCCTTCTTGATGTTATGAAATAATTTCTGCAGTATAGGTACCAGCTCTTTTTTGTATGGCTGGTGAAATTTGGCTATGAAACCATCTGGTCTGAGATTTTTTTGTTGTTGGAAGATTTTACTATTGCTGCTTCAGTTTCATTATTTCATGTTGATCTGTTCAGGAGTTCTATTTTTTCCTGATAGAGCCTTGGGAGATTGCATGTTTCGAAGAATTTATCTATTTCCTCAACATTTTCAAGTTCATGTGCATGGAGATTTTTATATAGAACTCAGAGAAGATATTTTGTATTTCCGTGATATTGGTTGTAACATTTCTTTTCTATTTCTGATTGAGCTTTTTAGGATCCTTTCTTTTTTGTTTTTGGTTAATCTAGTAAGAGACCTGTCAACTTTGTTTATCTTTTCAAAGAACCAACTTTTTGTTTTATTAATCTTTTGTGTAATTCTTTTAGAATCAATTAGATTTAGTTCTGCTCTGACCTTAATTATTTTTTCTGTGTTTGGGATTGGTTTTCTCTTCGTTTTCCAATTCCTTGAGATGGTTTATTAGATTGTTAATTTGTGATCTCTCTGTCTTTGGGATATAGGCTATGAATGTTCCTCTTAAAACTGCTTTTGCAGCATCCCACAGACTTTGGTAACTTATGTCTCATTTGTCATTTAGTTAGAAGAATCATTTGATTTTCATTTTAATTTCTTCCTTATCCCAATAATCATTAAGCAGTAGAACATTTAATTTCTGTGACTTTGTAGAGTTGAGTGTTTTTGTTGGAATTGATTTCTAGTTTTATTCTACTGGTCGGAAAAAATACGTGGTATAATTTCTGTTGGTTTTTTTTTTTAATTTGTTGAGGCAAGTTTTGTGGCCCACGACGTAATCACTCTTAGAGAATGTTTCATGAACTGATGAAAAGAACATATATTCAGTAATTTGGGAGCAGAATGTTCTGTAGATGTCTATGAGGCCAGTTTGTTCTAGCGTCTTATTTAGTCTGTTGTTGTTTTGCTCATTTTCTGCTTGGAGGATCATCTGTCCCATCCTATCAGTGGTATGTTGAAGTCCTCAACTATTACAATTATGCTGTTTATCATTTTGTGTAGATCAAATAGCACTTGCATTATGGATGTGGGTGCACCTGTGTTAGGTGTATAGATATTTAGGATTGCTGTGTCTTGTTGAATTGCTCCCTTCACCAGTATGTAATGACCATCTTTGTCTTCACTTTTGTTGATTTGAAGTCTGTTATTTCATATGAGAATGGGTACACCAGCTTTCTTTTGCTTTCCATTTGCATGGAACATTTATTGTTTTCCACCCCTTCCCCTTGTGTCTCAATAAGTCCCTGGGGTTAGATGGGTATTCTGAAGCCAGCAGGTACTTGGCTTGTATTTTTTTTAATCCATTTAGCCAGCCTGTCTCTTCAGTGGTGAGTTCAAGCCATTCACATTGAAAGAATTGATTAGTGGGGTGGATTTCTGCTCATTCTATTGCATAGAACTTTATTGCTTTAGTTTGCTTCTTTGTTTTGAACCATTGTGGTATTTGGGCTCTGAACTTTAGCATTTGGATGGTTTTATACTGATGGGTATCTATTGTGCTGTTGATTGTATAAAGCAGATCTGAGTACTTCCTGCAGGGAAGGTCCTGACAAATTTCCTCAGCATTTGGTTATCTGAGAAAGTATTTCTCCCTCATATAAGAAACATAGTTTTGCAGGATACAAAATTATAAGTTGGCCATTATTCTGTCTAAAAAGACTGAGAATGGGTCCCCAGTTGTTCTGGCTTGTAAGGTCTCACTTGAGAACCCTGCAGTTATTCTGATGAGTTTTCCTTTGTAAATTACCTGATGCCCCTTACGATTCATAGAAGTTCTTCTTTTGTGTTCAACCAGTCTGATGATTATATATCATGGTGATTCCTCTTGGTAATGAATCTCGCAAGAGTCTATATACTTCTAGTACCTGGGTGTCCAGATTTCTAGCAAGAAAAGGGAAATTTTCCTAAAGTATTTTATTCTTTACCCTCAGGGATGCCTATGATTCTTAAGTTAGGCTTCTTTATACAAACTCATAATTTTTTGTAGGCTTTGTTAGTTCTTCTTATTTCTCTGTTCTACTCTTTGATTGATTTAATTCAAGAATATTGTCTTCTAGCTTTGAGATTCTTTCTTCTGTCTGATCTAGCCTATTCTTTAAGCTTTCCACTGGGTTTTGTGTTTCATTTTCAGAAACTCTGCCTGATTTTTAAAAATCATGATTTCTTTATTCATTTCCTGCATTGTTTTTGGTGGGTTCTTTCTGTTGAGTTTCTGTTTTCTGTTGTATTTCATTGAGTTTCCTTACAATCTATATTCAAAATTCCTTTTTCTTTTTTTCCGAGACAGAGTCTCAAGCTGTTGCCCTGAGTAGAGTGCCATGGCATCACAGCAACCTCAAATTCTTGGGCTTAAGCTATTCTCTTGCCTCAGCCTCCCAAGGAGCTGGGACTATAGGCGCCCGCCACAATGCCTGGCTATTTTTTGCTATTGTTGTTGTCATTGTTGTTCAGCTGGCCTGGGCTAGGTTCAAACCCACCAGCCTCAGTGTATGTGGCTGGCACCCTACCCACTGAGCTACAGGCGCTGCCTATGTTTGACATTCCTTATTAGTCATTTCAATGTTCTTGTTTTGGTTGGTTTCCATTGGTAAGGAGTTACTATTTTCTCTTGAGGGTGTCCTTTCACTCTGATTTTTCATGTATTTGATGAAAAAATACATCAGATGAATGTATTTCATTTGATTTGTCTCTGATTTCTTCTCATCTATACATTGTATAATTAATTGAATCAGTAAATGCTGTAAAGGGCATACATATTGATCTACCTGTCAGTAGGTGGCACTTGCTGGAATAAATAAGCTACAATGTTGATTTTGGGAATAGCTCTAGTCTCTCTAGAGAAACACTTGATTGCCCCAGGCCAAGAATTACTGTATAGAGTAATAATGATTTTTTTGAATGATATATGAAATTATAAGATACCTAGAAATTACTTTAAAATAATGCAGGAGTGGGACAGGAGAATGAGTGAAGATATGGCTGAAATAAGATTAGTCTTGAGTTGATCATTGTTAAAACTAGATAGGCACATGGGAATTTAATATACTATTCTCTTTATTTATGTATGTATTAATATTCTTAAGTTTCCATGATTAAAAACCTTTTTTGAAAAGCTTTTAAGATTTCTGATTTTGGTCCTACAGATTTAAGTTCAAATTTTTACATACAGAATTTACTTTAAAACAAGGTCAGTAAAGCCAGGAGTTTGAGGTTGCTGTGAGCTAGGCTGATGCCACAGCATTCTAGCCTGAACCACAGAGTAAGACACTGTCTCAAAAATATATATATTTTTGATAATGTGCTAGATTTTAAATGTTTTATCTCACATGATTTTCTAAACTTGCAAGCTAATCAAACTCTTACTCAGCCCCTTGGAGATCTTAGTTTTTGTATTATTTACACTTTTTGTTTTCTGAATAAAAAAATAAATCTGTTTACAGTTTTCTTAGTACATAACCAATATTAAGCTTCTGAAGATTAGAAGCCTATTACTTACAAAGTGCCCTAACCATAAATACTAAATTGATTTTTTTTTGTTTCATTTTTATTATACTGTATTTAATAGCTTAGCTGCTTACTTACCTCACTGGCCTGAATGCTCATTACAATCTCATGGAATTGATTGTATTTTTACTTTAGGTACTTGCTACAACCCAGAGACAATGGTAATAAGTCATCTAAAACTGATGACCTGGGGTCTCTTCGATTAAATATATGTTATACAGAAGACTACGTGCTTCCTTCAGAGTACTATGGTCCTTTGAAAACTTTGCTGCTAAAATCACCAGATGTTCAGGTATGTTAAAAATCTTAAGGATATGATTTAATATGAAAAAGCTAAAATAATTCTGTAAATGATGAAGGAAAGGGCTCGGTGCCTGTGGCTCAACGGGCTAAGGCGCCAGCCACGTACACCTCAGCTGATGGGATCAAATACAGCCCGGGCCCGCCAAACAAAATGACGGCTGCAACAAAAAAAATGGCCGGGCGTTGTGGCAGGCACCTGTAGTCCCAGCTACTTGGGAGGTGGAGGCAGGAGATTCGCTTGAGCCCAGGAGTTGGAGGTTGCTGTGAGCTGTGATGCCACAGCACTCTATCCAGGGTCACGGCTTGAGGCTCTGTCACAAAAAAAAAACAAAATGATGAAGGAAAGATTCAGAGTATCAAGTCTTATTAAAACATTAAATACATGTGTATGTGTTTATTATTTATTATGATTCCAATGTATGCTCCAAATATTAGCTCTGATAAAAATTTTAATAGTTAAATGTTATTCTATATAACAGTTTCAATTAATGAACATATGGTAATTACATTTACAGGTTAGTAATCAAACATTTAATCATGTTTTCTCGATTTTGTGCTTGTTTTCTTACCTTTCTGTATTTTAGCCAATATCTGCCTCAGCTGCTTACATTTTGGGTGAAATATGTCGAGATAAAAACGATGCTGTTTTGCCTCTTGTACGACTGCTGCTGCACCATGATAAACTTGTTCCTTTTGCCACTGCTGTGGCAGAATTAGACTTGAAGGATACACAGTAAGAGTTATATCTTATTAAGAGTTAACTTCATGTTGTTGACATTTTACCTTAGTTTGACAAATAGTTTTTTAGTCTGAATTCTTCTGTATTGACCAGGCTTATAGTATAGTAGACTAAAAGGAATTGCTTAGCAAGTTACAAAAGCCAGATCTTTGTCAAAGTATTCACCAACTATAAGGATAACAATTAATGAAGGATTTTTCTTTGCTCAGTGATGAATTTCCTTTGTTGTTAACCTACTTCTTAGTGTAATGACTCACATGTCACAAATAAAACACTGTAGCAGAAGGTTTTTTCCTACTGACTATATGTCACTCTTACATGTACACATGTTACGTTCTATTATAGAAAGCAATCAAGTGACTTCCTATTCTCATTATAGTCTAACACGTGTTTTATACATTCCTATTCTCATTATAGTCTAACAGGTGTTTTATACATACATACATATATTTGCTCCATCTTTTCAGTTCATGAATGTATTTTCTTTTTTTTAACTGATTGTCACGTATTTTTGGTAAGTTTGAAAAATCCAATGCAAGTGTTTTGAATAAATAGATGGTAAAAATTACTGAATTTATATATATGACTAAAGTGAAATATGTCATATTATTAGTTTCACAGCCTTTGTTTACTACACTCGTTTTCTTCTATTTCTATTTCAGAGATGCAAACACAATTTTTAGAGGCAATTCCTTGGCTACCCGATGTCTGGATGAGATGATGAAAATAGTGGGAGGGCACTACCTAAAAGTAACATTAAAACCTATTCTGGATGAGGTACAGAATAACCAACAATAATGATAGTTTGTCTCTTGTCAAATCTATTTGATCTATTGATGAGAATGATAAATTCATTCATATGTTACTGAAAAAATAAGGCTAAACACTTTAAAAGTAAATTATTTAGTTTTCTATCAATGAATTTTTACTGAAAAGGCATATTGTAGTATAATGTACATAATTATTTCTTTGTTATGGGATTTCTGTCTTAGCTAGAGTTTCAAATATTTGAGAAATACTTTTTGGTATAGTTTTTAAAGAAAGTTGTATTATGTAAGGCATCTCTAAATAGGGATTTTCAACTTTGTTACAGTTTTAATTTTTATAACTTTAATTATCAGGAAAATATTAATTATTTTCATTTTATCAAATTATTTAGAAACGAGTGTCAACTGAAAAATTTATTTTCCAGATATGTGAATCTTCAAAATCCTGTGAAATCGATCCTATTAAATTAAAAGAGGGAGATAATGTTGAAAGTAATAAGGTAAATCCTTATTATATTTACAGCTATATTAAAATTGGTCTCCCACTTTCTTGTAATAACGCTGTATAGAGGGAAGCAGTGCTATTCATTGTTTATATAAGTCTTTACTATTAGCAGCCTTTCCTAGGACTAGTTTTTACAATGTTATTTTCTCAGTGGTTTCTCTTTATTTTTATTCTTGTTTATCTCTTTTTGGGTCTACTAACAATATTGGATTTAGGGTATATCTAGTTGCAAACCCCATTCTGGCTATTTCCTTAGAGTCAGATCACTGTGCTCTTACGTGGCACAGTAACTTGGTCACTCAGAAATTTTAGTTGCCTTGGAGAAAACTATGATTGTGTTATGGTCACAAATTTTCATTGCAGTGGATTGCAGTGTCACAGCATCCTTGTGTCTGTACGTCCAGGGATTTTATTTTGTTGATTTCCCTTTGGATCATTTTATTCCCTGTCACTTCTTGTTAGGTTTATTCATATATTCACCTCTTATGTCTACCAAGTCTGAATTTCATAAAGGCTTTTGAAGATGTGTGAATCTTAATTTTATTTTTTTAATCCTGCAGGAGAATCTGCGCTACTATGTAGACAAGTTGTTCAATACAATTATAAAATCAAGTATGAGCTGCCCCACTGTAATGTGTGACATCTTTTATTCTCTAAGGCAAATTGCCACTCAGAGATTTCCTAGTAAGTGCCTTGTTATACTAAAAAAAAATTTTCTAAATTTGATTTTTATAAGTAATAATTGTATATTTGGTTTGTGTGAAATGTTTTAAGCTTTACAGATACAGTCTTTAATTTTTCAAAACGGATCTGGGTTTCATATAAGAAATCTGATTTTTCTTATAACCTCAAAACATGTATTCCTCTTTCTTTCAGTGTAATGGCAACTTCATGCAAATAACAAATCAAGATCACCATTAGATTTAAGAAAGGCTACAATTATAACATTATAGAAGTAAACATTTATACCAGATGTTTCCAGTTGTATGCATTCAAATAGTAGGAATCTTTAGTTTCATACAATTGACTAGGTTTAATAGGTAGAGAATACTAAGGTTTGGGTAGTGAGAGTTTTTTACAGAAATGATTTTAGACATTAGAAACATTTCTACTGCAACATACATAGAATTCTGAAGTACACATACTAGTACAGTAACTAGCATACTTTAATTTTGAAAAAGTAGCTATTCCCAGGTTTTGCTTAGAAATGTTGCATAAAATTAAGAGATACTATCTAAGTCCAGATGCGGTAGCACACACCTATAATCCTAGCATTCTGGGAGGCCAAAGAGGGTGGATTTTTTGAGCTCAGGAGTTCGAGACCAGCCTGAGCAAAAGTGAAACCCCCATTCTATACTAAAAACAGAAAAGAAAACTAGCTGAGCATGGTGGTGCATGTCTTTAGTCCCAGCTACTTGGGAGGCTGAGGCAAGAGGATTGTTTGAGCCCAGGAGTTTGAGGTTGCTGTGAGCTATGAGGAAGCCATGCCATGGCACTCTACTGAGGGTGAGAGAATAAGACTCAAAAAAAAAAAAGTTGTTATCTGTTACCATCAATACTTGGAATTATTCTAATTTTAATGCATCTCTGATACACTGTCTTTCTAGATCTGCCTATAATGAGGGGTGGGGTTGGTAAGGTAAGGCAACTACTTAAATTATCAGTCTTAGCTAGCTGTGTAAAACTGTAAATTTATTTCTATAATCATTTCAAGAGATGTTGCTGTTTTATAATACTCTTTTTGTGTGTTCACACATGTGCAGTTAACTGCCACTTGCTAAATTTACCTAGTACTAAAGTGATGAGGCTGAGTGGTTGAATTCTAACACGTAGATAAATGAAGATCTAAATGTCTTTGCTAATTATAGTAAAGATTTAGTTAACTTCAGATACCTGTAAGTGTACTAAATCTAGTCTTCATGGCAAGAATAAAGGGAGCAAAGGTGAAATACCGATTGAAATTATATTTTTAAATAGATCATGATAACCCATTGAATACTTTATGAGGGAAGAGGCACAGTGCCAGCCTGCATTATCTCCTACTTTCATCTTCACAGCACCACATAAGGTAGTTACTACTTCCATTAGATAGTTGATAAACTAAGGTTTGGAGAAGTTGAGTAACTTTATCAAGATCTGTGACATGGCCAGCTGGGTCTCAAACTTGAGTTGGGCCTACTCCAAAACGCTCATATACTAATGAGTGATCTTGGCCATAAATCTACTTTAGCTGTTTAATTCTTGTTTATATAAATGACCTAAAACATACTTTATGGTTTTTTTATGAATGCAAATGTATCTTCTTAACTGTCTTTCTGCTATGTCTTCATATCCTTAGTAGACTACAGTAGCGGCTGTTTTGTTACCATAAAATACTTATATTTTCTCGTTTGTTCTTCTTACCACCCTGGGAAGATGGAGGTAAAGTGGGGTAAGAATAGACAGCTGATGAAAAGGAAATATTAAAGAATGACAAATTAAATGACTTGTCGATGGTTACCTATTGAAAGACTTATAAGAGTTAAAACTCAAACCAAACCCAGAGATTCTTCCCTTTACCATCTGCTTCTCTACCATTTGATTGTTGGGTTAAGCATTGACTCCAGTCTAAAAGGAAAGCTGTAGGTGAATCATCAAAGCCACAAGTAGTCTTCAGTTCATCTACGTTTTTATATGGAATGTTGACAGCTTTTTAAAGTAAAATTTCTGCCTGATTGTTTTTATTGCATTACCTTTGATAGTCTCAAGACTTTGAGAGGAAAACTGAAATGCTGTAGAAGTGAAGACAATCCTATATCCTAGTCTTAAGGGATTCAGTGTTACCACTAGGTAGTGCTAGACTATACTGCTTTTATTTTTGTTGTAATTTTAGGAGTCTCTTCTTACAAATGAAGAAAGAAGTGTTTTTCAAGTTAAAATATTTCTGGAAACCTAGCAGCTTTGCGTTTAATTTATTATTTCTTACTTCTTTTACCACAGGGTATTTCTTTTAATTTAGTCATAATTATTTCTATCATTTCATCAACTCAATTCTTGCTAGACAAATTATATCGCTCTCCTATTTAGCTCACTTTTTTTTTGATATTTTTTACTTTTATCATCTTTGCTTTTTGATTCAATGTTTTTGTGCATGACATATCACCATTTTTTTCCTGCAGATGACCCTCATGTTCAATATTCTGCAGTGAGCAGCTTTGTATTTCTTCGTTTCTTTGCTGTAGCCGTAGTATCACCTCATACTTTTCATTTGCGACCTCATCATCCAGTAAGTGTTGGTTCTTCTCAAACTTTATTCCATCTTTATTTATTTTTATTAGAATGAAAAAAATAAGATAAGCCAATTTCACTTGGCACTGTTTTCTTATAACTGATACTTAAATTTACTCAGCCTTTCTCTTGGCTTCAGAGAAAGATTTCAGTCTTTCAGATGAGGCTAAAAAATTCTATTTTTTGTTATTGTTAAAAGGTATTACACAAGTGATAAAATGTTAATTATTAAAGTTTGATGATGAATACAAAGGAGATTTGTTATATTTGTTCCTCTACTGTTAACGTATGTTTTTAAATTCCTATAATACAAGGATACAAGTCAATATTAGTGACAGATTTAGCTTTTTTATTTTTTTATTTTTTTTTTTGAGACAGAGCCTCAAGCTGTCACCCTGGGTAGAGTGCTATGGCATCACAGCTCACAGCAACCTCCAATTCCTGGGCTCAAGCGAGTCTCTTGCCTCTGCCTCCCAAGTAGCTGGGACTACAGGCGCCCGCCA
>CAUYRH010130362.1:0-33731 GCA_963574655.1 Perodicticus potto | reverse complement strand
GGGCTTAAGCAATTCTCTTGCCTCCGCCTCCTGAGTAGCTGGGCCTACAGGTGCCTGCCACAATGCCCTGCTATTTTTCTGTTTTGCAGTTTGGCCGAGGCTGGATTTGAACCCGCCATCTTCGTTATATGGGGCCAGTGCCCTACTCAATGAGCCACAGGTATCGCCCGCAAGGCTGGTTTAACATACACAAGTCCATAAACGTTATCCACCGTATTAATAGAAGCAAAAACAAAGACGATATGATCCTCTCAATAGATGCAGAAAATGCATTCAATAAAATCCAGCATCCTTTTCTAATTAGAACACTGAAGAGTACAGGCATACATGGCACATTTCTGAAACTGATCGAAGCTATCTATGACAAACCCACAGCTAATACTTTACTGAATGGAGTAAAACTGAAAGTTTTCCTCTTAGAACTGGAACCAGACAAGGTTGTCCTCTGTCACCATTACTATTCAACGTAGTGCTCGAAGTTCTAGCCAATACAATTAGGCAAGAGAAGGAAATAAAGGGCATCCAAATGGGAGCAGAGGAGGTCAAACTCTCCCTCTTTGCTGACGACATGATCTTATACTTAGAGAACCCCAAAGACTCAACCACAAGACTCCTGGAAGTCATCAGAAAATACGGTAATGTCTCAGGATATAAATCAATGTGCACAAGTCAGTAGTCTTTGTATACAGCAATAACAGTCAAGATGAGAGGCTAAGTAAGCACACAACTCCCTTTACCATAGCTTCAAAGAAAATGAAATACCTAGGAATATACCTAACAAAGGAGGTGAAGGACCTCTGTAAAGGAAATATGAAATCCTAAGAAAGGAAATAGCAGAGGATATTAACGAACGGAAGAACATACCATGCTCAAGGCTAGGAAGAATCAACATTGTTAAAAAATCTATACTTCCCAAAGCAATCCCCTGATTCAATGCCATCCCTATTAAGATACCAACATTGTACTTTCAAGATTTGGAAAAAATGATTCTGCATTTTGTATGGAACCAGAAAAACCCTGTATAGCTAAGGCAGTTCTTAGTATTAAAAACAAAGCCAGGGCATCACTATACCAGATTTTAGGCTGTACTACAAAGCCATAGTGGTCAAGCCAGCATTTTACTGGCACAAAAATAGAGACGTAGACATTTGGAATCAAATAGAAAACCAGGAAATGAAACTAACATCTTACAATCACCTAATCTTCGATAAATCAAACAAGAACATACCTTGGGGGAAAGACTCCCTATTCAATAAATGGTGCTGGGAGAACTGGATATCCACATGTAAAGACTGAAACTGGACCCACACCTTTCTCCACTCACAAAAATTGATTCAAGATGGATAAAGGACTTAAATTTAAGGCATGAAACAATAAAAATCCTCCAAGAAAGCATAGGAAAAACACTGGAAGATATCGGCCTGAGGAAAGACTTCATGAAGAAGACTGCCATGGCAATTGCAACAACAACAAAAATAAACAAATGGGACTTACTTAAACTCAAAAGCTTCTGTACAGCTAAGGAAACAACAACCAAAGCAAATAGACAACCTACACAATGGGAAAGGAAATTAGCATATTTTGAATTTGCATATTTTGCATATTTTGATTCATAATATGCAAATAATTTTTGAACTCTAATTAATCCATATGAAAAAAGCCAACAATCCCACATATCAATGGGCAAGAGACATGAATAGCACCTTCTCTAAAGAAGACAAACGAACAGCTAATAAACATATGAAAAAATGCTCATCATCCCTAATTATTAGAGAAATGCAAATCAAAACCACCCTAGGATACCATCTAACCCCAGCGAGAATGGCCCACATCACAAAATCTCAAAACTGCAGATGCTGGCGTGGATGTGGAGAGAAAGGAACACTTTTACACTGCTGGTGAGACTGCAAACTAATACAACTTTTTTGGAAGAAAGTATGGAGAACCCTCAAAGAACTCAGGCTAGACCTCCCATTTGATCCTACAATCCTATTACTGGACATCTACCCAAAAGGAAAAAAATCCTTTTACCATAAGGACACTTGCACTAGATTGTTTATTGCAGCTCAATTTATAATCATCAAAATGTGGAAACAGCCTAAATGCCCACCAACCCAGGAATGGATTAACAAGCTGTGATATATGTACACTATGGAATACTATTCAACCATTTAAAAAGATGGAGGCTTTACATCCTTTGTATTAACCTGGATGGAAGTGGAACACATTATTCTTAGTAAAGCATCACAAGAATGGGGAAGCATGAATCCTATGTACTCAATTCTGATATGAGGACAATTAATGACAATTAAAGGCACAGAAGGGGAGAGCAGAGAGAGAAAGAAGGAGGGAAGGAGAGAGGGGGAAAGGAAGAGCAGAGAGAGGGAAAGAATGAGGGGGGTGGGGTTTTGGTGTGTGCCACATCTTTTGGGAGCAAGACACAATTGTAAGAGGGTCTTTACCTAACAAATGCAATCAGTGTAACCTGCTTTCTTGCATCCTCAATGAATCCCCAACAATAAATTTAAAAAAACAAAAATAAAAACCTAACTAACTAAATAAAAAATAAATAAATAGGCTCGGTGCCTGTGGCTCAACAGGCTAAGGTGCCACACCTGAGCTGGTGGGTTTGAATCCAGCCTGGGCCCACCAAAGAACAATGACAGCTGCAACCAAAAAATGGCCAGGCATTGAGGCGGGCGCCTGTGGTCCCAGCTACTTGGGAGGCGAAGGCAGGAGACTCTCTTGAGCCCAGGAATTGGAGGTTGCTGTGAGCTGTGATGGCACGGCATTTTATCCATGTTGACAACTTGAGGCTCTGTCTAAAAAAAAAAGATAAATAAATAAATAAAATAAATAAATAAATTTACTTAGCCCAAGTTTCCAGTATATATAAAATCTGCAGTAGTATATAATAGTGCCCAGGCCTACAGTCCCAGACTTAGGAACTGTGCCACATGGTAGCAGAGGGTAAGCAAGCAGGTGAATGAACTGAATTTCACCTTTTCTATTTTTAGATGTGTTTTTTATTTTTATTTTTTATTTTTTTGTAGAGACAGAGTCTCACTCTATTGCCCTCGGTAGAATGCTGTGGAGTCACAGCTCACAGCAACCTCCAGCTCTTGGGCTTAGGCGATTCTCTTGCCTCAGCCTCCCAAGTAGCTGGGACTACAGGCACCCACCACAGTGCCCGGCTAATTTTTGATGCAGTTCGACTGGGGCCGGGTTTGAACCCGCCACCCTCGGTATATGGGGCCGGTGCCTTACTCGCTGAGCCACAGATAGATACACATATACTTACCACTGTGCTACAGTTGTCTACAGTATTCGATACAGTAACATCCATATAGGTTTGTAGCCTGAGAGCAGTAGGCGATACTTTATAGCCTGGGTGTGTAGTAGGCTCTACCATCCAGGTTTGTGTAAGGAAATTCTGTGATGTTGGCACAACAAAATTGCCTAATAACTAATTTCTCAGAACATAATCCCATGGTTAAGCAGCAAATGACTGCACAATGTTTCCCAAATCTACTGATCAAAATAAATAAATAAATAAAGACCATATGGGGAGCTTGGTAAGTATCCAGATTCCTAGGCCTTACTCTAGGGCTATGGAATCAGAATATGTAGGGAAAGGCAATAGGCATCTGAGTTTGCATGTGTGTGTGTCTGTCCTAGGATTCTTTAAGAAAAACGTGATGACTCATATGAGGATTAAAATCAAGAGCATCGTTGAAATTCACCTTCCCTCCAGCCAGTTCCCCCCAAACTCCCTGCTCCCAAATTCTTCCTTTGTGGATGAGGGCTTAATCCCCAAATCCCTGTACAAACTCCAGGATTCTCTTTCCCCAGGTTCTCCCTTTTCTGCCCTCATTCCTGGGAAAGGCTAGCACCTCTGTCTGAGTGCGTGGGAGCACCCAGAATGGTGACAGAGATGGGGGGAAAGGCTTCCCCCTGAGGAAAGGGACTGAGGAGTGCAGTGTAGTCAAGCCAGAGCCCTCGCAGCTTGGAGTACCAACATGGGGTGCTGGGGCCAGAGGAAAGTACTTTGGTTTATCTGAGAAAGGAGACACAGCAGCCTCAAAATCTTGTTGCAAATAGTCACCACGTGATCATTTGCCCTTCTGGGACTGGTTACAGAACCACACTTGGACCACATCCTTCCCCAGCCCAGCTTGCTGGGCAGTGTGGCTGATCCGCAGCAGTGTGGGTTTCGAGAACTGTGCAACACACTCTCTGGCTTGCCTCTCCCTGGGCTCTCAGCGTCCATTCGCTTTCTATGCCAGCCACACCAGCATCTCATCTCTGCTTTGCGTATCTCCTGAAGATTTTGTTGTTGTTAACTTCTACCTGCTTCTACAACAGAGGCTGTAAGTACACTTGCATTTTAAACTGAGCTTCAGAATCTCTGAGCAGCCAGAGGCTGTTTGGCTGAACACCCTCCCAAAGAGAACCCCAGAGTGAGCCACACCCTGGCCTGGGCAATCCACTTCCATTTCAGGAGCTTGGGAAATTGCTCAAGGCCTTTCAGCAGAGCTTTGGTGTCCTAGAACTCCTCAGGTTTTGCTCCAGCTCCTCCTGTCCAGCTTTATGGTAACAAGGGGCACTGCAGGGGTTGCGGGAGGCTCTGGGGGGTTGCTGTGCATTCTGGCTTCTGCTTCGCCCTTGGCCCCAATGTCTTTCAGACCACCTCACTCCAATCTGAGCTCCAAGCTCACCACCCCACTGCAGAACTCACAGGGCAGAGCAGCCCTGGAAATCCCTCACAGCACCTGAGTTTTTGATAGCTGTCCCATGTGACACCCGCAGCCAGGTGCATCTAGGGATGCTGGCCTAGTGGAAAGAGTTTTTGGATGAAGGATCGCCATCAAGAGGCTCAGTTACCTGAGCTTACCGAAGGCCGTTTCTGGTCTCTGGGCCACAGCATCCCTTTCGGTATAGCAAGGAGGATCAGTTCTTATCTCCTTTCTTTGGGGTCACATTGCGAATCTAACAAAATGGTAGATCTTCCTTTTGTATGTCTCCTCTCCTTCCTTAAAACACACAAACTTTGCTTGCGATTAGGGAATTAACAGACTCTAAAAAGTGATCCACAGATCACTAAGGGCTCATAAGCCCCAGGTGGAGACATCCCCTCCCCAGTTGTTCCGTACAATCCCTCCTTACCCCGATTATGTTGTATCCGACTCTAGCCAAACAGGACCACGCATGGCATATTATCTTTGATTAAGAACACATTCCTCTAAAATAAGATTGGATGCCTTCTCGAATGATCAGTTCCAATTCCTAGAGGAAATCCTTAATTCCCACATATTTCAGATTTTAGGAACTGGGAAGACCGGAGATAATGAGGGATTCAATGGACAGAGCTGGTCAGCCCGGCCAGCCAGGTCCCAGGGTGGGAGTGTACTCTGCCTGCCCAGGAGAAGCTTCTAAATCTCTGACACGCAGAATCCCAGGCAGTGCAACAGAGGCCAGGACAGAAGCAGGAGCAATCGTCACCCTTCTGATCCAGATCAGGGTTCTTCTAAAAGTAGCTGGCCCACTCTGGGAGTCAAGCCGCATCAAACTTCACAAAACGCAATGGTGGCCAGATCTCTCCCCGAGGACTCAGCACGGGGGTCGAGAAATGGCACCTGTGTCTCTTTAAAACATATGCTAGCAAGTGTCCTCCACACCTACCAGCATTGAGTTCAAAAGCTTGGACTTTCCCATGCACTGAGGTGGGTGGAAGAGCAGGGGAGGATCTTTCCAGCTCACAGCTTTCTCTGGCAGGCAGCAGGCGGAGGTGAGCAGAGCCACAGGTGACTGACAATGACTGGGTCCAGCCTGCCAGCTCCCCCCGGACCAGGAGTGCCCAGGACAGGGTTGCTGCTCTGGCCTTCCAGCCAGCTGACACCCTGAGTCTTAATATTACCAATTTGTCCAACAGTTAAAGAAAAAAACTGGTAGGAGAAATGTATACCTCTTTCAGCAGCCGTTTAAGCTCACTTCTTTTGGTCTGTTTTCAGTGAATGACATTGTAGCCCATCATCTCTGTCTCCATGAAGTGCCTGAAGTGAGTCCTTACTCCTCCCCATTCTCCTCTTCGGGGCCCCCACACTTAAATCTCATGTATTACTCTGACAAGATGCTGGCTTGAGTTGAATGTGGGAGAAAGATGCTTCTAAAGGTGGCTAAGTTGGGCGGCACCCGTACCTCAGTGGGTAGGGTGCTGGCCACATACACCAAGGCTGTCAAGTTCAAGCCTGGCCTGGGCCTGCTAAACAACAATGATACTGCAACCAAAAAATAGCCAGGATTGTGGCAGTGGGCACCTGTAGTCCCCACTACTCGGGAGGCAGGGGCAAGAGAATCGCTTACGTCCAAGAGTCTGAGGTTACTGTGAGCTGTGACGCCACCGCACTCTACCAAGGGTGACATAGTGAGACTCTGTCTCAAAATGAATAAATAAATAAAAGGCTAAGTTATTTACTTTTCTGATTTTTCTTTCTTTTGGGGGAGGAATAAAATATGCAACACACAGAATTGCTCGCTTGAATCATTTTTAAGTGTACAATTCAGTGACATTAAGCTCATTCATGATGTTGTGCAGCACAACCACTATCCACTTCCAGCTTCCAAACTGAAACTCTGTACCTATTAAACAGTAACTCCCCATTTCCTCCTTCCCTTTTGCCCCAGCCAGCCACCAGTCTGCTTTCTTTCTCTATGAATTTGACCAAGTACCTCATGTAAGTGGAATCACATAATATTTGTCCTTTCATGACTGGCTTATTTCACTTAGCACGTTTTCATGGTTCATCCATGTTGTAGCATGTATCAAAATTTCCCCATTATTTTTTTGCTATTTACTTTACTACCAATTTATATATATGTAGTCTCACTATATCCATGCAGGCTGGAGTACAGTGGGAAAATCAGCTTACTACGGCCTCAAACTCTTGGGCCCAAATGATCCTCCTGCATCCGCCTTCTAAGTAGCTGTGATTATGGGTACATGCTACTATGCCCAGTAATTTTTTTCTTATTAATGTTATCTGTAAAGATGGGGATCTCACTATATCACCCAGGCCGGTCTTGAACTCTTGGGCTCAAGTGATCCACCCACCTCGGTCTCTGGAGTTGCTGGAATGACAGGCCTGAGTCACCACATCTGGCTAATATTTTCTTGTTTTTTAAGGCTAAATAATATTCCATTGTACGTATAGATCTTATTTTGTGTATCTACTCATCAGTCAATGGAGAGGGGGCTGCTCCCACCTTTCCACCGCTGTGAAAAATGCTGCTATAGACATAGGTGTGCAAATTACAGTTTGAGTCCCTGTTTTCAACTCTTTTGTGTGAATATCCCAAAGTGAATCAAGTTTCCTTTTCAATTACGTAACGCTAACTTTGCAGACTATTTGTAATGTGTGCTCATCCTTAGCCCCTTCGCTATCACTCTACAAGAGATGAACCACACAGCGGAGTGTGGCAGAGGCATCTGGGTGGATCAAGAAAGGGCTGGAGGAAGCAGAGGGTGTGAAGGGTCCACTGGCAGACTGCAGACAACTGGTGGACGGGGCTGTGCTCGTTACCTCGGGGCCGGCATCTCGTACAGCACCTGGTGTAATCATCCCAGTGAGCAGTCGGGAATGTTTGTGGATCGAATTCATGCTTGCCTAGCAACATCTTCTGGGGGGATTTAGAAAGATTTTTAGCAAGGACACAGCATGTAAATAGGACCTTGAAGAATCCATGGGATGAGATAGAGAACACCGAAAGCCAGAGATGTGGAAGGAAGAATAATCCAGGGGGAAGTTACTGTCTAAGCACAGGTGTGGAAGCAGAAAAGCCCAGCGTGTATTCAGCAAAGGAGGGTCCCAGCTGTCTAGAGCTGCGATTTAGACGACCCCTCTGAGGGAAGCTTTGGGGAAGAGTGGCAGGAGGCAGGACAACAGTGAAGGAGATGGTAGAGACCACATACAAGGATTGCTATGAAAATTTTGAGACAGACTGTGCTATGGTTCATTATTTCACTTCCAAGAAACACAGTCAGCAGTGTCCCATGCAAGTTTTAACTTGCTCAGCTTATTGGTATTGCGAGGAGGGCTTCATCTGTTCCAGCCTGTGCAGAATTTTATGTTTCTTCATTTCTGTGCCTCTCAAAACTTTCATAACGACTTTACGTAGATGCCATCTTCTTCTTTCATAGCATTGAGAGATGCCGACAGTGGCGGTGGCGGTGTAGCAGGCATTTATTTGGTATATCTCTGTGTCAAGCATCTCTGCGCTAAACTCTTTACACAGATTATCTCAGTTAAGCTTCCTTAATGGACCTACAAGGCAGTCCTCATGTCCCCATCTTACAAAGCAGGACACTGAGTATCCCAGAAATTGGGACGCTTGCCTGAGGCCACACGTAAGGGGTGCAGCCTGAGCGAGCCCGGCAGTGTGAGGGCAGAGCCTGGAGGCAGCACCAACCACCCTGGGCCGTTCTCCGGCCGTTCTCCAGTCCGTTCCAAACCAGTGCAATCAATGCCAGAGCTGCTTTTCCAAGAACACGAAAAACCGTCTGAGCTTTTCTAAGATTTGGGAAGTTTCACTTCTTTTTTCAATTCTTTTCTTTTTCTTCTTTTCAAAAACTACCCATTTAAAAAAAATATTAGAAAAACTGTTAAAAATAATCAAAATGAACATCCTTAGATACCCTTGTCCCAAACACAGCAAAAATCTTATATAGTTACACACCAATAAAAATAAAAAATAAATCTTATCCAAGTATATTCTGGATGTAAGAACTAAACTATTTTTCTCCAGACTAAAAAAAAATGTTTAATTTCGGATTAATGTAAGGGTACGGACGATTAGGTTGCACTGCTTGTGTTTGTTAGGTAAGTTCCAAGGTGTAGTCAAGCCCTTTACCCAGGAGGGGTGCCATATACCACTAATTTGTATCCTTTAGCTGAGAGCTTGCTGATCTTCCACCCTCCTCCCCAGGCTAAAATGTTTAAAAACCTAATTATTTATCTTTCAAATAGTTGCTCTAGTTTTGACACAGAATTTTAAAATTTCATGAGTTCTGATTTCATTGTGTGCACTTAGGAGGCTTCCTAATCTAGATACCAAATTAGAATGGTTTTGAGGTGGGTCTGGTTAATCACAATAGCTTCCCAAGTCTGAAAAGAAATATTGAGATTCTGAAGTGGTGGGAAGTATAAAAATTAGCCTCACAATTTGCCAGAAAACCAGACCAGAAAATAAGGAGCAAGATGTCCAGAAAAAAAAAAAAAAATCCAAAGGCATGACGCTAGAGCCAACAGCTGACAATTATAAAGCATGGGGACTCCACCCCATGTGAGCCATACCCCCGGGCAAAATATCCCACTGAGTGCTGAAAATCAGCACATTTGGGGAGAGGCAGGCTGGCCAGCAAAGGAGCCCTCCTAGGGGAAAGTGGGTCACCCCACCCAGACAAAGCCCTTCTCCAACTCCCAACAACCCCACCAGTGCACTAAGGGCACCCTCTTCTTCCGCCTCTAAAGCGGACGCCCTGGGTGGTCACCCTGAAACAGGGACATTCTCAAAGGCCAAATCTCACCAGGTTCTTCTCCAAAGGATTTGAGGCCAGAGCCATGTTTCTGCAAGCCCAGGGTAGGGGAGACCTCCCACAGCACAGTCACAGGAGCCGCTGGGGCTCCCTCTTCCCTTCTCAGACCTGTAGAATCAGAATCTCAGAGGCCAGGGTTCAGGAGTCAGCCTTTTAAACAAGCTCTCCAGGGATTTCCATACACACTCAAGGGTAAAAACCACTAGACTATAAGCAGCTTGAAAAAAGGAATGGTGTGTTGTCCACTGCGGTCTTCCTAAGTGCTGGCACAGGGTCTATGACCAGCCAGTGGTTGGCAATCCCCAAAAGAATGAACGAAGGAATACCAGAGGTTGCTCCACTGTTGTTTAGGTGGGTGCCGGGGGCTGGCTCACAGAGGAAGGGTATCCTGTAGGGCTCAGGCCTGCTTAGGCCAGGGAGAGGCCTCCGGGACTCTTGCTTGGGGTCTGGCATCTCTGGGTCTGGCCCTCTCACCTCCCTTTGCCTTGCACTAGGGCTTAGCCACATCTGCACAGTCTCAGTTCTGGTCCAAAGCCCAGAAAGGCCACCCTGTAGTCAGACACTCCTCTCTCCGACAAACTGCCAGACCAACCAAGCTTGGCTCTCAGGACTGGAATTTGCCAGACTAGGAACCAGTCTCAGACTTGCAGACAGCCACACCACCTCTTGCCAGGAGGGTGGTGTTGGGGGTTGGCCCCAAGAGAGGCCACAGGAACTCTTGGCAGTTTAACCCCAATTAAACCACACAAAGCTGCTACCCGGGCTTCCCAAGAGGAACATCTGCCCTTTCTGGGCTCGTTTTAGTTTGCTAAAGCTCATGGCCACCCCCACATAACCCCTGGATTCCAGACTTGCAGGCCCTTCCTACTTCTCCCACAATCCCACCTAACCCCTTTCCCCCTAGAACAAGAAGTTCTGAAAGTTTCAAGCTAATGAAGTTATCTGATGCAGCCCCACTGCCTCACATCTGCAGGGCTGGGTTCACTTTCAACATGCCTTCATTTCTGTTATCTCTATTACCTCCTTTTGTTCTCCTGACAGCCTCACATGGAAGATATTATTACCCTTTCTGACAGTACAAAGAGACAGAGCCAGGCCTTAAGGTTACACACCTGAGTGACAGAGCCTGTACCAGGAACAAGGTCTGAGCTGGCACCATTGCTCAGACCTCGGACAGACCTGGGAGAAGGCAGCAGGCCACTTATGGTGCTTAACACTCACTCGGGAGCACACGTGCAAAGCAGGTCCCTAGAACCTCCAAGAACATTCTAGGGGTTCAGCATGCCTAGGTATCTGCATTCTAGTAAGCATCTCCGGCTGACAGCACAAAAATGAATAATCTTATTTGGCAAGAATTCGAAAGTCTTTATTTATTTACATATTTATTTAGAGACAGAGCCTCACTCTGTTGCTCAGGCTAGAGTGCGATGGTGTCAGCCTAGCTCACAGCAACCTCAGACTCCTGGGTTCAAGTGATCCTCCTGCCTCAGCCTCCTGAGCAGTTAGGAATACAGGCACGTGACCCCACACCCTACAAATTTTTCTGTTGTTAGTAGTGGTGGGGTCTCACTCTTGTTCAGGCTGGTCTTGAACTCTTGAGCTCAAGGGAGCCTCCCACTTCAGCCTCTCAGAGTTAGGATTATAGGCAGGCACCACCATGCCTAGCCTTAAAATCCTTTAAAAAGGAAAATTGTACCTGCATCTGTCACACCCTCGGCCTGAGCTACACTAGGGCCCCCTTCAGAGTGATGGACCTGCTAAATGGAGACAAATATGCCCTAAAACCCTAAGCCCACTGCCTGGCAAATTGGTGATAGCCTATGAGTGTTAGCTTCTTCCTTCTCTTCAATGCCAGCAACCTTTGGCTGTATATTGTTTTGCTAATTTTGAGTTTTGCTTCATTTTTGCTTTTAGCCATTTAAAAAAAACACTTTTAGTTGTCACATTTTTTTTTCCCTATCTTTCAAATTCCTGGAAGCTTGACCCCTTCTTTCTCACTTTGAAAAATGTCTGGGAGCTCAAATTGGAACGATCAGTTTATTTCCACCTACGTCCCATCTCACTTGGATGGTGTTGTCATTCCACAGCCAAACCTTGGGGCCCAAGCCAGCTCTGCCACCCACACCACCCAGGCCATCGGGGGTATTTATATACACTGTGTCCCTGGCCTCAAATGCACCCTAGGTGGGGAAGGTGCAGAATGGTGCCCCCAAGCTTTCCCTCAGGGCTATACCTACGTAAGATGCTCCTCAAACTAGTGTGGCAAGATGATAATTATGGAAAATAAAGGAAAATTTAAGTTGGCTCTGAGTATGTCTCCTAAGACCTCACAAATCTAGAGAGATGCTGATGCATCTGAGATTGTTTTTTTGTTTTTTGTCTTTTTTTTTAAGAGACAAGGTCTCATTCTGTTGCCAAGGCTGGAGTGCAGTGGACCAATCATAGCTCACTGTAGTCATTCCTGGACTCAAGCGATCCTTCTGTTTCCAAAGTGGCTAGGACTCCAGGTATGCACCACCATGCCTGGCCAATTTTTTAAAAATATTTGGTAGAGACAAGAGTCTCACTATGTTGTTCAGCTGGTCTCGAACTCCTGGCCTCAAGCAATCCACCCTCCCCCCACCCTAGCCTCTCAATGTGCTGAGATTAAAGATGTGAACCATCATGCACAGCCTGAGGTTTTAATGTTGCAATGTGCCATCAGTTTCCTCCTTCAACATCCCTATGACTCTACCACCCAGGGCCCTGTTAACATTCTCCTGTCTGCATTTCCATTTTTTAGATATATAGAATTTTAAAAACAGATCTGGGATCACACTATTTCATCCTTTGATTTTTTTCACTTCATATATCATAACAATTTCCTTAGTTCATTGTGTCTCTCAATGAATGATTTTTCACAGATCACAGTGAAACATCACAGATGTTTCATAGTATCACAACATTTAGATATAGTGTCTGTTCCATTTGCTTAGTAGTCTGCTGAGGTTTGAACACCATAGTAGATGTTTGTCATTCTTACAGACCAATTGATACCCCTTGTATCTGAACCCTATTCCTGTGTTTGGAGACTTCCTTGCCCAGTGAGACAGAGCTTACCTCCTCCCGCAATGTAGATAGAAATAATTCTCACTTTCCCTGACTCCTTTGCAGTTATGGTGTGATCATAATTCTCAGTCTTTGCCACGTAGATGAATCTGCCTCAACTTTGAACTAGAAGTTAGAGTGTGAAGAAGCAGAGGTCTGAGGATGGGGCAGGAATGGCTGCTCCATCAGGTTCCAGAACCCACCATTCAGCAACGGTGATGCCACTGGTATTAGTGATAGCATTTGCCCCGGGTTGTTCATCAGCAGGGATGTCTTCATTAAATGCTGCAGCTTGGATCTGAGCATTGTATCTGCTTCAGGTCTGATTTCCTAGAGATTCTGTGAGCTATCCAGTGTCCTTTAATATGTTTCTCCTTTTTTTTTTTCAACGTAAAATAGCCAGACTTATTTTCCATTGCTTGTAATGATGAACCTGATTGATAAAAAATATTTAGGTTGTTTCAACTTTTGCTGTTTTAAGTAATGTGGCCAACATCCCCAGACATAATTCTTTGCATGCATGTGTTGTATTTCCTTAGGATAAATTCTTACAAGTGGAATTCTTGAATTGAAGTGTCAACACTTTTCAGGTTCTTGACAAATATCACCAAATTATATTTCGGAAAATTAGGAATTTATAGTGTCTTTTTTTTTGCAGGTTTTTGTAGAGATGATATTTCTTCAGACACATATATATAATTTTCCTGGTTTTCATTTATCCATTCAACAAATACAAACTTCAACTGTGTTTCAGGTACTGTGTAAAGCCCTTAAAAATAAGTATGTATCCAACTAAGTATAGTAAGAAGTTTCAAGGACTTTAGCAGAATAATTGAGGACTTCTCAAACTTCTTAGCTAAATTAAATGAGCAATAAGATGAAGAAGTAAGACATTTGGGGTTGAAACTATCATCTTTATTAAGGTGATATTGATGGATAAATCCAGCTTATATTTACAGGAAAATGAACCTCTGAATTCAGAACCCCAAATCAGGCAGACTTGCCCACCCAGCTGTGGTAACAGAATGTAACTTGTGTTTCTTGTTGGAAACCAGCATCTAAAAGAAAGCAAAGAGGAAGAAGCTATGTTTGACCTTACAAAATCACCAACCTGACAGGGTCGCTCCTCCTTCCAGGAGAGGAAAGTATGGCTCGGGAGGTCACCAGAAGCTTACAGCTAGTGGAGCTCCTGCCACACAGAAGGCAGCATCAAGAATGAGGACTAAGTATTCTTCCACCAGAGGTATGACGATGAGAGAGTGCCTGCCTACGGGGAGGCAGGAAAGCCTCACGATTTCTCCTGGAGGACAAGTAGTGAAACCAGCTGTGTTAGTCCTCCTCGACGAGCATGCGGAACAGACCTTGAAGCTCATGTATCTATGAGAAAATGTCTGTGGGCAGATCGGCCAGTGTTCGCCACAAACAAGGTGCTGTCCGTGTATATCCAGTTCTGAGGAGGAATCGCCCTTCTCCTGGAAGCCTGCACGTCCTGGTCCTGGACAAAGACCTTCCTCCACATGGTAGAGACTGGCAGCTGCTCCCCACGTTGGCTTTCCTTTCCTTCTGGACACAGCTAGATACATCTCCAGCATCTCTTGCAGTTGAGTATGGCCATGTGACTCATCGCTGGCCTATAGCAAGTGGGCACAGAAGGTACCAATCCAGGTGCACCCTGTGTAATAGGTCAAGCTGTATCCTCTCCGAAATTCATGTCCACTCAAAGCCTCAGGATGAGACGTTAGTTGGAATGAAGTCGTTTGCATATGTAATTGAGATGAGGATCTGGAGATGAGATCCTGGATTAGGGTCGGTCCTAATTCCAAAGGCAAATGTCCTTGTAAGGGACAGCAAAGGAGAAGACAGAGAGGACCAAGCAGGAGAGACGGCCATGTGAAGACTGAGACAGAGGCCAGACCCAAGGGGCGCCAAGGACGGCCACCAGCCACCAGGCGCAGGACAGTTGCCCTCACAGCCTCCAGGACAATCAGCCCTGCTGCTGCCTGCTTGCTGGGCTTCCGGCCTGCAGAACTGTGGGAGAATACACTTTTGATATTTTAAGCCACCCAAACGCTTTAGAGGCCGTTTATTTCAGCAGCCCTAGGAAATGATACGGGGCCTAAAACCCTCCTGCGCACAGTCTTTTCTGTTCTCTCTGCTCTGGCTGGCTGGCATGGGGACAGTCCCCAGGGTGATGTTGGAAGCCACAGGCCAAGGCTGGGGAGCTGCAGATGGAATGGCTTGGATTCCTGAGTCACCCCTGGGAGTGGCCCGAGCAGACGTACCTACCCACAGTGCGGGGGCAACGTTAACTAGAGCAAGCAGTAAAAAAACAGAAAAAGAATCTGTTTTCTGGATTTATCTGTAAATTATCTGTAAGATAACCAAAGCTACCTTAACTAATACCTCCCACCTAAATCAATAAATTGTCTTTCTGGCTGGCACATCAGTCTTGTGGAATTTGTAATACTAGTTTGTCACTGAGAGATGGACCCCTCTGTGAATACACTGGAAAGTCCTATTGTCAGAACTAGGAAGCTAAGAACTAGACGCTCCCCCTCCAAAAAAAATCACAAAACAAAACTGGAGGCTGGGGCCCTGCTCACACTCAGCCCACATCCCGTGGTGATGCCCACCGGCAGGCGTCTCTCTCACCCCACGCAGACCTTGTGGCTTTGCACCAGCAGAGATCTGCACAGGGAAGGCTTGTGTGGCCACTGGGGGACTGGACAGGACATGAGGACCCAGACCAGGTTCCCTGGGAAGTACCTGGGCTGGGTGGAAACACACAGTATGTCACTGAGAGGTGTCTTTGCAGCCAGGAGGTGACCCCATGGGTGCTGCGGGTAGGCTGGGAGGGCAGGAGGAGATACAGCTCTTTTTGAGAAAGGAAGCAGGTGAGAAGGAGGCCAAGAGGGTGGGCAAGGAACAAGAGCATGGGGACTGCAAGCCAGGCTGCACTGTTCTGTGTCCCCGCCACCTCCATGCATGTCACCCAGCATAACGTAAGTGGCCTTTTTAGGGAGCTTGGCTGTTATTACCCTATCTGTGAAGAGGCTCCAGGCCTCTGTCCACACCAGCACTGAGCTCCTGAAGGCAGGAACATGACACCCCGGAGACTGCAGTTCATGGGAGGCTGCGGGTGGTGCTGGAATAGGAGTACCTGAATGCATTGAGAAGTTTGGACCCTGACCTGTGGGCCATGAAGTGACTCTCTGTAGCAGGTTTTAAGAACCATAGTAGAGGCTCGGCGCCTGTGGCTCAAGCGGCTAAGGCGCCAGTCATGTACACCTGAGCTGGGGGGTTCGAATCCAGCCCAGGCCACCAAACGACAATGACGGCTGCAACCAAAAAATAGCCAGGCATTGTGGTGGGCACCTGTGGTCCCAGCTACTTGGAGGCAGAGGCAGGAGACTCGCTTGAGCCCAGGAATTGGAGGTTGCTGTGAGCTGTGATGCACAGCACTCTATCCAGGGTGACAGCTTGAGGGTCTGTCTCAAAAATAAATAAATAAATAAATAAGAACCATAGTAGAGCCATAGTAGAGAAGACCAGTTCTGGAAGCACTGCCTGCACAGAGTAAGACCACAGTGACAACTGAGTAGCTGACTGAAAGCAGAAGTCAACATTCATGCTCATCACGTGACATATTTCAGTTTCTCTCTTACACGAACAGCACAGAGCCCAAGAGCAAGCACACGCCAAGGAGGGCTAGCTCCCAGAGGCCAGCATGCTGCAGCCCCAGGACCTGTCAGAGGTGGGGGTTGGAAGTGCCATGTCTGACGTCAGAGAAAGGGCTCATTAGCCTTCGGTAATGTTCCAGCATGCCCAATTTGTACTCCAGGAGTGAAAGCCCAGGCTTTTGAACAAAGATGGCAGCTGGCGGCTCATTCCACAGGTGGCTTCGCCTTCAGCTTATGTGGAGATTTCAGGCCAATGCAGTTTCCCTGGAAAACTCCAGTTTTGTTCTTTTCTTTCCATCTCTTCTTTCCTTCCCTTCCTTCTCTTGTCTGGCCTAAAAAGCCAGTTGATGGTTCTTTGTTCTGGGCAGCCCAACAATCTAATTAATACAGACTCCTTCTGGCAGGTTCCAGGGTGGGCCTTTCCCTTTCCTCAAAATAGGCATTAATAAAGAACAAGATTTGTGTGTGGATAGAGGAGAGAAGAGAGTTTCTGGACAAGAGAATTAATCGGAGCGGGACAGGCACTGACAAGATGCTTGTGCAGTGGGGAGAAAGTTGGGAGGAAGGATGACGGTGCTGGGCGGCAACCGCAGCTCAGTAGGCAGGGCACCGGCCACGTACACCGCGGTTGTCGGGTTTGAACCCAGCCTGGGCCAGCTAAAACAATAACGACAATTGCAACAACAACAACAAAATAGCCAGGCGTTGTGGCAGGCACCTGTAGTCCCAGCTACTTAGGAGCCTAAGTCAAGAGAATCGCTTGAGCCCAAGAGTTTGAGGTTGCTGTGAGCTATAACACCAGGGCACTCTACCCAGGGCGACAGCTTGAGACTCTGTCTCAAAAAAACAAACACAGGCGGCACCTGTGGCTCAGTCAGTAAGGCGCCGGCCCCATATACGGAGGGTGGCGTGTTCAAATCCAGTCCCGGCGAACTGCAGCAACAACAAAAAAAATTGCCAGGCATTGTGGTGGGCACCTGTGATCCCAGCTACTGGGGAGGCTGAGGCAAGAGAATCGCCTAGGCCCAGGAGTTGGAGGTTGCTGTGAGCTGTGTGACGCCACAGCACTCTACCAGGACGATAAAGTGAGACTGTCTCTACAAAAAACAAACAAACAAAGAACAGTGCTAACCAATATTTATCAAGCACGTCCTGGAAAAATATGGCTCAGAGAAGTTAAACAAGATGCCCGAGATTAGTGAGTGGGGAAGCCAGAGTTTGAACCCAAGATTACATTGGTTTGTTTTTAACTTTCCAAGCAGAGAATGCAACCGGTGCTTAAGGTTCACTCTGATCCATCCCCTGGGAAGGGGAGGGGTAGGCTTGGGCCAGGTTTGATTTCCTAGGAGTAGCCTGACCTAAAGTAGCTCTTGCCTAGTAACCTCCATTCCAGACGTGGCCACTGGGCAGGCCTAGTGCTAACTCAGCCAAATTGGAGCAAAGAAGTCAGGGCTAGGGCCAAGTATCTTGCTCCAGTTCTGTCCACAATGGCTGCTGGTCATTGCAGAGACCACCCAGGGTGCCTGTGCGCTGGCCAAGAGATGAAGAGTGGTTTGGGCATAGCCATTTACTCCTGTTAAGGAGGATTTCCTACACAGCTGCTGAAGAAAGCCTGAAGACAAAACCAAACAATCCCCCCAAAGTGTTCAGATTCCAAGAGAAAGGTTGAAACCTTCTCTCAAGCAACAGGCCTGGGGAGAAGGAGCCAACTTGTGACCACAGCCCCCACTCCCACCCCAACCCCCACTGGTATCAGACAGCCTCAGCTGTCTTGCCTAACCCTGGGGTTTTTATGTTCCAACAGCTCCTACTCACTCCAAGAACTGTGCCTGGAAAATCTTCCAGTAGAACTCCCTTTTTTGCCACTAGAGGCAAAGATCCCAAATAGGTCAATCTTATACCCAGATAGGGTCTTTGTGGCTACTGAAATGCAGACACCCTCATTCTCATAAACACTTCAGCTGGGCTCACTGTGTGTCGGGGTTCCCAGAGCTTTATGCCTAGTGTGTGCCAATTTATCCTGTCCTCATACATCCTCCTAACTTGCCAAAGTCTCGTAGCTAATAAGTGATGGAATTAGGGTTCGCAACCCAACAGTACTGCTTTTAACCACCATACTTCTCTGCCTGTCTTAAAATATTCAGGGAGAAGATCAGCATTTTACTTGTTTAGCATTTGTAATATCCTCACCATCAAAACCCTGCATCAGGCAGCAATTGCTGGCCTTGCATTCCTTCTTCCCTACTCTGTAGAGCTGCTAAGTACAAAACTCTGGGCGACCTACCTGCTTGCCCCTCCCTGCTTCCTTCAGCACCTCCCAGAGGGCTTCACTTTCTAGTTATCCTTTCCACACATGAGATGCCTCAGGTGAAAGGAGTAAATTATCATCCTGAAATACTTGTGAGTCCCCAGATTAAGCCATTAACTCCAGAGCACCTCGTGAGATATGTAGACAGTGTCATTGCAACTGTTAAAACTGTGGTTCATAAGCTTTACTTTGTCTGCACCAGCTTAACCACGGCTCTGGCGGAGCACGACAGGGAGGCTGAAGCAGCGTGCGCCTGTGTCTGCTAGACCAGGGGTCACTCCCACAGCACCTTGCAACAGAGCTTCTTTGTTCAAGATCCAGTTAACTGGGACCCTGTCCCTCTTCATCGTGCAAATATAGGGTACCCATTGCAGTATGGAAGAGTTTTATATGTCTTTCTGTCCTTTAAAGTCACCCCTTTCTAGGTTGGGCGTGGTAGCTCACTCCTGTAATCCTAGCACTCTAGGAGGCCAAGGCAGGTGGATTGCCTGAGCTCACAGGTTTGAGACCAGCCTGAGCTAGAGCAAGACCTTGTCTCTAAAAGTAGCCAAGCATTGTGGCAGGCACCTGTAGTCCCTGCTCCTTGGGAGACTGAGGCAAGAGAAGCGTTTGAGCCCAAGAGTTTGAGGTTGCTGTGAGCTATGAGGCCACAGCACTCCACCGAGGGTGGCAAAGTGAGACTGTCTCTAAATAAATAAATAAATAAAGTCACCCTTTCCTATATCTCTTGATATGCAGAAGTGGTCCCTGGTAGAAGGGAATAAATTCACTTGGAGCAAAGCAGCCTCATGGAATAAAAGGGATTATATTAGTCTGAAAATATCATGTAAGTCAAAGTAATGCTGAGGTATGAAAACAATCCCTCGAATCATAATGTCTTAAAACCACTAAGGTTTAGTTTTCTCATGATTCCTTGTCATACTTGCTGGAGAACTCAAGTTGACTAGCCAGAATATTGCTGGTCACCACAGTAAAGGGAAACAAAGCTGTGGAGGGTCTAATGCTGACAGTTACAGACAGTGGCCCAGGAGTGAACGTGTTATTAATACTTCCACCCACGGCCCATTGGTCAGACCTGAATGCATGACCATCCTATTCTGCCCAGCCACAAGGGGGAAGTGCAATGTTGCTATGTATCTGAAAAGCAGAGTCTGAAACATCAGGTAGACTCAGCCTTATGACTTTTATAGGGGTGGGGATTCAGGTCCCCTTTCCACTTGAAAATTACTATTACAACCACACGAAGAACAGAATGGATGTGATGAATGGTACCAAAAGTCATCACGGCCAGGTGTAACCCTAACCAGCAAGGCTGACGAGGGCCTTGACTGAATTGTCCTGGTTGAACTAAATTAAAATTTGGAAAGAGAATACATAATCTCTTGGAAAAAGCAAACTGAGCAAATCTAAATATGGATAACCGAAGACTGTTGTGATGGCTATTTCACTAATAATATTGTTGTGATGAGAGAGAAGATTCTGGATCTGATTTATGTCCAAGTCAGGACAAGCTTATCTTGTGGGATAATTAGAGAAAAAAAAGTGGGGGGCGGATTGTCACAAATAAGATTTGTAAGTGGTCTCGGCACCTGTGGCTCAACAGGCTAAGGTGCCAGCCATGTACACCTGAGTTGGCGGGTTCAAATCCAGCCCGGCCCGCCAAACAAATATGATGGCTGCAACCAAAAAAAAAAAAAAAAAATAAAATGGGCGGGTGTTGTGGTAGGCGCCTGTAGTCCCAGCTACTTGGGAGGCGGAAGCAAGAGACTCGCTTGAGCCCAGGAATTAGAGGTTGCTGTGAGCTGTGATGCCATGGCACTCTATTCAGAGTGATAGCTTGAGGCTCTGTCTCAAAGAAAAAAAAGACTTGTAAGTGTGTAATGAAGGAAAACTTTGTTGAGGATAAAGAACATTCCTCTATTCCTTAAGAAATACCTGAGTGCATAATTAAAAAGTATGTCTCCTGCTCTTCCTCCCTGGCTGCCCGAGGATTGCCCGCCATCACGAATGACCCAGTAACTATCTGGACCAGGAAGTTCATGACTAACCGACTACTTCAGAGGAAACAAATGGTCATTGATGTCCTTCACCCTGGGAAGGCAACAGTACCAAAGACAGAAACTAGAGGAAAAACTAGCCAAAATGTACAAGACCACACCCGATGTCATCTTCGTATTTGGCTTCAGAACTCACTTTGGTGGTGGGAAGACAACAGGCTTTGGCATGATTTACGATTCTTTGGATTATGCAAAGAAAAATGAACCCAAGCATAGACTTGCAAGGCATGGCCTGTATGAGAAGAAAAAGACGCCAAGAAAGCCGCAAAAGGAGCACAAGAACAGAATGAAGAAAGTCAGGGGACTGCAAAGGCTAATGTTGGTGCTGGCAAAAAGGTGAAGGAGTAAAGACTCTACGGTGATGTTATCTGCAGCCATTGTATAGATTTTTCACAAGAGGATTAATAGACTTCTCACATGAAAAAAAAAAGGATGTCTCCCTATTCGCTAAGAATTACACATTGTGCTGGGGATAAATGTCACTTTATGACATGGGATAAAGGGGTGGGGGCACTTCGCTCTCACAGGGAGTTTACCAGATGCTAGAAATGGGGACTTCAGACCAGTTTAGACAATAGTGCTATTGGCGTATTAAGATGGAACAGTATAGACTGACATATGTTGACTGATGTTACAGGCTGAACCTCCCTCCACCCCCCAAATCATATGTATGTTAAAGTCCCATCCTCCAGTGCCTTAGAATGTGACTGTATTTGGAAAGAGGGTCTTTAAGGAATTCATTAAGGTTAAATGAAGTCATTGAGACAGACCCTAATTCAAGAGGCCTGGCATTGTTAAGGAACAGATTAGGGCACATTCAGACACAGAAGGAAGACCACATGAAGATACAGGGAGAAGATGGCCATTTACTAGCCAAAGAGAGAGGTCTCAGAAGACATCCACCCTACCAACACCTTCATCTTGGACTTCTAGCCTCCAGTACTTTGATCAAATATCTTTCTATTGTTTGACTTATGGTTGTTTGTTATGGTAGCATTAGCAAACTAATATAACCTGTCTATCAGCTACTTTTCTATTTTTAAAAAAGTAATCAAATCTTAGAAGTTTTGATACTATTATCTCAATTAATAGAAATTCCTAAAACTTATATGCTCACCATTTTTCTATCTTGCCTCTTCCCAAAATATATTGTCCAATCAGAGCTAAAGGCATCATGAAAACTGAACAAAATTGAATATGGCCTTTATTTCAGGACTTGGGGCCTTACTGCCTACTCTATAGGGATACTTCACTGTCTGTATTGCCTATTGTTAAATTTGTGTTAGCAAATTATTCTGAAAAGTAATAGCTTAAAATAATTATATACACTTAATATCTCTCAGTTTCTACAGGTTGAAAATCTAGGGTAGCTCTGGTAGCTCAGTGGGTAGGGCACTGGCCACATACATCAGGGCTTATGGGTTCGAACCCAGCCAGGGCCAGCTAAACAAATGACAACTGCAACATGGCTCAGTGCCTATGGCTAAACGGGCTAAGGCATCAGCCACGCACACCTGAGCTGGCGGGTTCGAGTCCAGCCCGGGCCTGCCAAACAACAATGATGGCTGCAACCAAAAAATGGCCGGGCGTTGTGGTGGGTGCCTGTAGTCCCAGCTACTTGGGAGGCGGAGGCAAGAGACTCGCTTGAGTCCAGGAATTGGAGGTTGCTGTGAGCTGTGATGCCATGGCACTCTATCCAGGGTGACAGCTTGAGGCTCTGTCTCAAAAAAAAAAAAAACAGGACCAAGAGCCTGGCAAAAAAAAAGAAAAAAATAATGACAACTGCAACAAAAAAAATAGCCGGAGCTTGGCGCCTGTGCCTCAAGCGGCTAAGGTGCTAGCCACATACGCCTGAGCTGGTGGGTTCGAATCCAGCCCGGGCCTGCCAAACAACAATGACAGCTGGAAGCAAAAAATAGCCAGGCATTGTGGTGGGCGCCTGCACTCCCAGCTACTTGGGAGGCTTAGGCAGGAGAATTGCTTGAGCCCAGGAGGTTGAGGTTGCTATGAGCTGTGATGCCATGGCACTCTACCAAGGGTGACAGCTTGAGGCTCTGTCTCAAAAAAAAAAATAATAAATAAGATAAAATAAAATAGCTGGGCATTGTGGCAGGCACCTGTAGTCCCAGCTACTTGGGAGGCTGAGGCAAGAGAATCGCTTAAGCCCAAGAGTTTTAGGTTGTGTGAATTGTGACACCACGGCACTCTACTGAGGGTGATATAGTGAGACTCCGTCTCAAAAATAAATAAATAAATAAATAAATAAATAAATAAATAAATAAATAAATAGAAAAGAAAAGAAAAAAGAAAATCTGGGTTTGGCTCCTGTAGCTCAGTGGCTAGGGCACCAGTCACATACACTGGAGCTGGCAGATTCAAATCCAGCCCAGGCCTGCTAAGCAACAATAACAAAAAAGTAGCCAGGCGTTGTGGCTGTTGCCTGTAGTCCCAGCTACTTGGGAGGCTGATGCAAGAAAATTGCTTAAGCCCAAGAGTTTCAGGTTGCTGTGAGCTGGGATGCCACAGCACTCTACCGAGGGTGATATAATGAGACTCTGTCTCAGAAAAAAAAAGAAAGAAAGAAAATATAGAGGTGGCTTAGCTGGATGGTTTGAGTAAAGTTGTCAGAGGTTGCAGTCAAGATATCAGCTCAAGGGCGGCACCTGTGGCTCAGTGGGTAGGGCTCCAGCCCCATATATCAAGGATGGCAGGTTCAAACCCGGCCCCACCCAAACTGCAACAAAAAAATAGCCAGGCGTCGTGGCAAGCACCTGTGGTCCCAGCTGCTTGGGAGGCTGAGGCAAGAGAATCGCTTAAGCCCAGGAGTTGGAGGTTGCCGTGAGCTGTGTGATGCCACTGCACTCTACCCAGGGCGACAGAGTGAGACTCTGTCTCAATAAATAAATAAATAAATAATCTTAGTATAGAGCTGAACTTTACAAAAAAAAAAAAAAAAGATCAACTCGAGTTGTAGTCATCTGAAGGCTTGACAAAGGCTGAGGGATCTGCTTCCAAAGTGGCTTTCTCACATGGCTGGCATGTGGCATGTAGACCTCCCCAAAGAGCTGCTTGAGTGTTCCCACAGCATGGCAGCTGTCTTCCCCCAAATGAGCAATCCAAGAGGTAACATACCAGAGACTGCAATGTCTTCTATGAAGACGCTAAAAATTATACCCCATCATTTCTGCAGCATCATATTCGTCAACAGATCAGCCCTAGTCAACATAGGCGGAGACTATACAAGGGCATGAATACTGGAGAGCAAACTTCATCTTGGAAGTGGCTACTATATTGCTCCATCCCAATTTTGTGAACATTTGAAATTTGACCTTTCTTCCTACCAGGGACCACGCCATCACAATTTCCATAGGGACATCAGATTGCTTGCCCACCCATAGGGACATTTTCTGTCTTAATATTTCATCTGAGTTGTGACAATGCAATCCCCACTACTGGTATATTTGGGTAGCCTTCTCAGTGTTCCCTCCCCACCACCACCACTTAAAATTTTTTTTTTTTTGAGTCAGAGTCTCAAGATGTCATCCTGGGTAGACAGCTGTGGCATCATAGCTCACAGCAACCTCAAACTCTTAGGCTTAAGCGATTCTCTTGCCTCAGCCTCCCAAGTAGCCGGGACTACAGGCGCCCCCCACAACGCCTGGCTATTTTTTGGTTGTAGTTGTCATTGTTGTTTGGCAGGCCTGGGCTGGATTTGCACCCGCCAGCTCTGGCGTATGTGGCTGGCGCCCCAGTCGCTTGAGCTACATGTGCCGAGCCACCATTTTCAAATTTAATTCTATCTTGGAAACCAGATTAGATGAGCATTATAATTCCCATCTTACAAATAACGAAACAGAGCCATGAAATAGTTAAATTGCTCGCTTATCTCATAATTATAGCCAGCACAGAGCTGATACCAGCACATAGGCCCATGACCCCAGGACAAGGTTCCTTTCACAAGGCCACACTGTTTTACTTTGTCTAGTGGTAATAAACACTCAGTACTTGTATTTATCTTTTCAATGAGACTGTGCAAACTAAAAGGGTGCCTTTTTGAAACCGATAGTCAAGGTGCAGATAATCTAATCAGTGAAATAGGAACCTGCTTCTATCAAAGTTTACTGCTGGGTCATCATTTCTTCATTTCATGTTATTTCTTAACTTTTTAATTTTCTTCGCAGAATTTCATGTAGATTTTTCCAAACCCAGGCTGTGCATTTACTGACCAGTGATTGACCTTAGAATTCACAAATTCTTCCAAGGAAATTAAAGAAAGATAAGGTATCACTTTTTAATATTTTGGGGTACTTTCCTCCTTTCAGCCAAGCAGGTCAATCAAGGTCAAACTGGGACTGTTGGCATCCACTGAGTAGAGAGCTGAAATGTCTAACCTCTGTCAGGATCAGGATGCCAATTGGCAGAGGAAGCTTCTAACAGCAGATGACCCCGTTTGGTTTTATTCCTTCCCTTAGAACAAGCCAAAAATGAGAGAGCTGTGCTTTGTGGAATTCTGTGTCTGTCAATGTGAGGTCACATTATTTGGGCAGAGCTGGCACAGGAGTGGTCTGAAAATGTCCTGGGGGCAAATGTGTTTTTGTCACTCATGCTGATCCTCATCCCCCTGGGATTTTGAACCCTAAAGCTCTGGCATAATTTTATACCATTTTTAGCCCATGCTTGATGGAACATTTGAGATTGGGCACTTTTTCATGAATTAGCTAAATTTAGGCTTAGAGAATTCACTCAAGCTGGGGACAGTACAAGGAGAACAAAGGGAACTCGGTAAACTGACAAACTCAGTTTATATGTTGGATGCTTCTATCATAACTCTGCTCACACTTGTGCTTTCTCTCTCTGTCTTTTAGGAGACTGGGTTTTGGCTGGGTGCCTGTAGCTTAGTGGTTAGTGCACTGACACTAGGAGGTGGTGAGTTTGAACTGGACCCGGGCCTGAGTTTTTGTTTGTCACCTAGGCTGGAGTGCAGTGGTGCAATTATAGCTGAGTGCAGCCTTGAACTCCTGGGCTCAAGTGATCTTCCTGCCTCAGCCTCCTGAAACTTATGCTTTTGATCAAATGTCAAGTACCTATGCTTTAGCTCTGCCTAGCAAATGACCATGGCCATGGCTTTATGCTTTGTGCTTTTCTTCCCATCAGACTGGTTTCGTTGCAATGAAATTTTTGTAAATGGGTTACCCAAATAAATAGATAAGTAGAAGTTTGGGAGCCTTGGGTTTGAAATTCTCGGGTTATGCAATTCTAGATCACTTCCCTTTTTCAGAATAGGTGGCCATCCCAGATAGGCTTTCTAAAGCATTCACTGCCATGTGTATGTTCTCAGACACGAGTGCTGTAACTATGCCAAGAAACGTAGAATATGGCTGGGTGTGTTGGTTTTCATGCCTGTAATCCCAGCACTTTGGGAAGCAGAGGTAAGAGAATAGCTTGAGCTAGGAGATCAAGACCAGCCTGAGCAACATAGTGAGACCCCCATCTCTACAAAAAATGAAAAAGGTTAGCTAGGTGATGATGCTTGCCTGTAGTCCCAGCTACTTAGGAGGCTGAGGTGACAGGGTCCCTTGAGCCCAGGAGTTTGAGGCTGCAGTGAGCTCTGATGATGCCACTGTGATCCTGCCTAATTAGCAGTGCAAGACTCTGTCTCTAAAAACCAAACAAAAAACACAGAATGTGCTTTATTTTCAAAGGACTTTTGTGTATGTAACCTTATTTGAGTTTGGCAGTAGCTCTATGAGCTAAATAAAGGCAGATATGGTTAGCCCCATTTTTAAAGGTGGACACTGAAACCAGAATGATAAAGTAACTTTCCCAAGAAATAAACCAGTTATCAGTGTAACCAGAACTAGACCCCAGGAACGATGGTTAATTTTATGTGTCAATTTGATTGGGTTATAGGGTGCCCATGTACTTGGTTAAACATTCTAGGCGTGTCTGGGAGGGAGTTTCTGGATGAGAGTAACTTTTGAGTGGGGGGGACTGATTGCCCCCCTAACTGATTGCTGCAGCTTGCCTCCCTAACATGAGTGGGACTCATCCACACCCAGAGAGGCTGCTGGGCTGCCTTCAGACCGGGATATTACTGTTTTCCTGTCTTATACATTGACTTTTCCTGAGTCTTGAGCCTGCTGGCATTTGGACTAGAACTACACCCTTAGCTCTCCTGGGTCTCCAACTTTTAACTGCAGATCTTGGAGTCTGTAATTCCCCATAATCACGTGAGCATTTCCTCATAATAAAATCTCTCTCTCTCTCTCTCTCTCTCATACATACATATATATGCACACATATTCTCATACACATATGGACATATATGGTGTATATATTCTGGCTTTTCTATTGGTTCTATTTCTCTGGAGAACCCTAATACACCAGGTCTTTTAATTCAATCAGTGTTCTTTCCCTGACACTGATACTTTTCTCCAAGGCACAGCTACCAGGGTTGAAAATTAGAGGCAGTGCAATTTGAGAACCAACTCAGTCATTTCTCAGGTTGGTCTTAAGTTGGTCAGGAAAATGCTAGGACCGAATTAAGGCATCAGATCCAAGTCACTGGGACATCTCCAGAAGAAAGATTTCCCTGAAAAGTCTCCCTTGATATCATCTCGCAAAAGATCTTTCCTAGCTCCAACATGCCACTGACTGCCCAGTGCTCTTGAAGAAAGTCTCCATGTCTGTCTCTGCCTCATTCTGAACGTCTTCCAGAAAGAAAGAGCAACATTTCTCAGCCATTGCAGCATCAGACTCACATGAAGGGCCTTTGTGAGCCTCATGTATGTCTTTCTTGATCAAATTTCTTCCCTGCCCTCTTGAAGATGCAGTGAAGGGAGCCTAAATGCCATGAGACCCTGTAAGAGTTTGGAAGGTGGAATAAATAAATTCTTCTTCCAGCACTAGCATAGAATTACGGGAATAAGAAAAAGGCAGTCTTCAGCTTCTCATCGTCTTTGTATCCTCTATGTTATGGAACAACTTCCTAATTGTTCTCCTTTCCCCAAATCACGCAGGACTCCTCTTGGTTCAATTGGCAGTTTGACAAAATATGTTAAGTCCCTGCTCTAGCACAGCGCTAGATGCCAGTGATGGAGCAGTGAGCAAGGCCCATGGCAACTTTGTCCTTGAGGAGTTTTACAGTCAAGGGTAAAAGACATGAAGCAATTTCATTAAAGGATAATGATTGTTGTGACAGTGGAAATGTCAAGGTAAAATGGCAGGGGAAACATTCCCAACGGAAGATAGAGCATGTGTGAAGGCTCATAGCTTGGACACAGCGTAGAGGGTAAGGTGGAAGTGGTACCGCAGGCTGGTGGGATCCTGATGGTGCAGGTGTCGCCCAGCACATGGCAGCAGCCATTAGCCACCTGTGGCTCCTGATCGCCTGAAATGAGGCAGGACCATGGAGACGCACTGTGAGCATAGAACACAGACTGGACTTCAACGACTAGTACCAGAAATGGGCATAATCTGTCCCATTAACAATTTTATATTGATGACATGCTGAAATGATAATATGGGCTATTTTGGGTTATATAAAAATGTTTGAAATATGTGGTTCACATTATCTTTCTACTAGGTAGCACTGCCCTAGATCTTGTTATGGAACCTCGATTTTTATCCTGATAGCTTTGGGAAGTTCCTGAAATGTTTTAAACAGAGGAAGTGACATGGTCAGATACGCCTTTTTAAAAGAGTCTGTAGTGAGGAGACTGGATAGTTGGAAGACTAGCCCATAGGCAGGGAGACCGGTTAGGGGCAGCTACACAGCTCGGGCGAGAGATGGTGGATTAGATGAGGCGGTAGTGATACAGGTACTTTCATTGTATTTTATTTTAATTTTTGAGACAGAGTCTCACTTTGTCACCCTCGGTAGAGCGCTGTGGTGTCACAGTTCACAGCAACCTCAACTCTTGGGCTTAAGTGCTTCTCTTGCTTCAGCCTCCCAAGTAGCTGGGACTACAGGTGCCTGTCACAAAGCCCGGCTGTTTTTAGAGATGGGGGGTCTTGCTCTGGCTTAGGCTTATCTCAAACCTGTGAGCTCAGGCAATCCACCTGCCTCGGCCTCCCACAGTGCTAGGATTACAGGTGTGAGCCACCGTGCCCAGCCAATGCAGGTACTTTGATTTTTAGGGTTTTTTTATTGATTAAATTATTAGCACAGTTCATCTGGGAATCCACAATCAGATAAACTTTGTGGTCTCTCTTTACATAATCCTGAATGCAGGAGATTTCTTTTAGACAATTTCACAGGCCGAAGGGGATATTAAATGTTATGAGCACAGTTTGTCTAGCGTCCAAATTCAGATAGACTTGGGAGACTCTACATGATCCTCAGAGAGGAAACTTTTTTTTAGACAATTCCACTGGCTGAAGAGGAAATTTGTCCCCAAAGTCCTATGAAATGTTTGCGCCTATAATTTAATCTACAATAGTGAGACCCAGCAACACAGCTTCAATGTCACACTGAGTTTCCAAGGTCATTGTGGGTTTATCAGAGGAGAGAAGAGCTCAGACAGCGGTAACTGAATGGAGTCCGTGTGGCCGTTGCTGTGCTACCTGCTGGATTTAACACCTTAGTCACTGTTCTCTACAATTCAAGAGCAGGAACTGGGTGACCGCTAATAGAGCATAACTGCAGTGGAAGTTGAGTGTGAGCAGAACCTATTGTGTTGTGTGTTGTGATCAATATTTGTGTCCTGTGGACTAGTCATTATCACAGGAATATACATACTCCACCTGCTGAACACCCGGCAGGTGCCACAGACAGGATCAGTGGCCTTGGGGGCACTGAGCATTGCTGTCCCTGGGCTCCTAGGGATGAGAGTGAGATACCGACAGGTGCTCAGGACACAGGTGGAGCACGGTGTGGTGCTTTGAGCCACCAGGCAAACAAAATAGACTAATTTATAACTCAGGGAAGGACAAGGATTTCCTTAGGACAAAGGTCACCATGATGTGGGGGATCCAGTGGAGAGGAGGACCAGGAAGTTGGCCACAGCGAGGTGGGTGAGACTCTTGTGTGTGAGCAGCATCCTAAGACTGGTCAGGATTGGAGAGACATTACGGAAGAACAGAAGGACGCTGGCCAGTGTCCCAACCCCAATCAGGGGAGGGAAGATGGTTTTCACAGCCACTTCCCCTCCGTTTTTTAAGATACTGTACTGAAAATGCATGGCAGGGACTGCAGAGCCAGCCGCGCTAGTGACGTCCACACCACTGTTACATTCTCATTTCAGAAAAGTGTCCTGGGATTCTTCTCCATGAAAACAGAGACGTTGGCATACTCCACAGAACAGGCTCACCCTGGAGAATTACTTTTCACTTTTCAGCATTATTTTGTCATTCCTTCGATTCTCACCCCACCAAAACTTAGAATTTAGGAACCACGTGTGTCTTATTGCACAGTGAGGTGACATGAGCAGCCTTGACTGAACGTGCACTTTCTACGCGTGTAGTGAGGGGACTGGGATAAGCCCGCAGAGCTGTGTACTGACAGTTCATAACCTTCCTGGGCACCATATTAATTTCTCTCCTGGGCAGCGGCTGTGGCTCAGTGAGTGGCTCAGGCGCCAGCCCCATACACCGAGGGTGGGGGATTCGAACCCGGCCCCCGCCAAACTGCAACAAAAAATAGCCGGGCATTGTGGCGGGCACCTGTAGTCCCAGCTACTCGGGAGGCTGAGGCAAGAGAATAGCCTAAGCCTAAGAGCTGGAGGCTGCTGTGAACTGTGATGCCATAGCACTCTACGGAGGATGACAGAATGAGACTCTGTCTTTAAAAAAAAAAAAAAAATCTCTCCTGCAGTAGGTTTTCTCCTGGCTTCCAGCTGCTTCCAGGGACTGCTGAGATCTGGAGTGAGACCTACCTGCCAGGGGCTTTATAGGAGAGGGTCTCTCCACCCAGCTGGTCCACACCCTGCCCCTCCTCTGTAACCCAATCAGATTTTGATTGAATTCTGGCAGAAGCGAGTTTTTTATACTTGAATAGCGTTTTCACTTAAATGGATTTTCATTGAATCCTCTGCACAGGAAACTGTTGCTAGTGCTTATGGGATAAATCTTACGTTTCACATCCAAAGCCAGGGCACATCCTACAATCCCCTTATGTGGCATCTCTCCTCTACAGGTTCATCTCTGATTTCAGTGGCTTCCAGTGACAGCTCAAGTCTCCCAATGCAGGGCCTTTTTTTGTTGTTGTTGCGGTTTTTGGCCGGGGCTGGGTTTGAACCCACCACCTCCGGCATATGGGGCCAGCGCCCTACTCTTTTGAGCCACAGGCACCGCCCCCAATGCAGGTACTTTTAGGGGAACCACTAATACCAAACAGTTCTCATTCTAGTGAGTAACGATAGGATGAATTTCCATCTGTGTTATCAAAATGGTTAAACACGGAAGGCACTAATATGGCTCAAACTTGGAACAGTCGAGTCACAAAATGTGATAACTCAAGGAATGATTTAAATATCCACATCCATGCTGACATAACTAACTGAATAATGAATGTAGAAGCAACAATTCTTTTCCTACAGAAGAATCCCAATTAATAAATAATGAGGAATTAGCATATCACAGTAATAATCACCTTAGGCAAGACGTAAGGATACTTAAATGAACAGAGAAATGGTAAAGCAGAAAAAAGGTTATTTGCACAGTCTTAAAGTCTCTCCCTCCAAATATGTAATAAGTATAATAATTGTAATGAGAAAAGTAGTAAGCAGTAAGGTGATGTCCAGTAGACATCACCTTAGCCAGTGGCTGGCCAGCAATGCAGACGGACATCACGTATTCATTGGTACCGTGCACTGGGGAAGGCGTTGTCACAGCAGGGTGTCTTTCCCAGTGGAGGCATGGCCTTGATCTAATCCTGAGTAAGCATCAGAAAAACCCAAATTGAGGGACATTCTACAAAACAACTGACAAGTACAAATACTGTTCAAAAGACAAGAGTGAGGACCTTCTACAGATTGGAGGAGGTTGCAGGGACTTGACAACTAAATCCAATTTGAGATCCCAAGTTAGGATCTAAATGGAAAAAAGGCAGTAGAAAAAGTAGTGAAATCAATAGTATTATTCCAAAGTTAATTTCTTAGTTTTGATAAGAAATTCTACTGATGTGTAAGATGTTGTAAGGAGAAGCTGGATGAAGGGTATATAGGAACTCTCTGCATCTTTCTCTAAAGTCTAAAATTGTTTTAAAAAGAATTAACTATTAAGACAGTTGAACATCAGCAATTTCATATGGTTCTTCTTAATATATGCCAAACAGGAAACAGAATTGAAGTGCCGAGGCTACACTAATATGACATTATGCTAACCTGCTACAAATATACTTGTTTCTGCGCAACTTCTTCATCAAGATCAGGGCCTACATCAACATTCAACTCAAAAATTTCAAGTAATTTATTTATTTATAAGATTCCTGAAGGAAGAATCTCAGATGCCAAACAGGACTAGGAAAAGCACAGCAACAGGTGGCATGGTTCCATTGGCCATGAAATTACAAAGGACTGGGCACTAGGGTAAGCAGAGAATACATCAGCCACTTCTTCCATTCCCACTTCTGGAAACGTGCACAATTTAGGAACATCAGGGAAATTAGGATGGTCCAGGTTCCCAACACCAAAGCAACACTGGAGCTGCAGAGTGACAAGGCCTCTCTCCAGCAGCTGTGTCACACTTAGGTGGTATTAAGATTCCAAGAAAAGGCTCGGCGCCTGTGACTCAACGGGCTAAGGTGCCAGCCACGTACACCTGAGCTGGCGGGTTCGAATCCAACCCGGGCCTGCCAAACGACGGTTGCAATCAAAAAATGGCTGGGTGTTGTGGCGGGTGCCCGTAGTCTCAGCTACTTGGGAGGCGGAGGCAGGAGACTCCCTTGAGCCCAGGAATTGGAGGTTGCTGTGAGCTGTGATGCCATGACACTCTGCCCAGGGTGACAGCTTGAGGCTCTGTCTCAAAAAAAAAAAAAAAGATTCCAAGAAAAGTAGCAACAGGTGCACAGATGGAGACACTCGTCCTACAACTGGTGCCAAGTCAGTATACCGTCCCTTACCATGATGGTCAACAATGAGCCAGCCTCTAGGTCAACAGTTAAATTGGGCATTGTGAAAGATGTTCTCATGATCACAGGGTACTTCAGTGCAAACTAAAATAGTCATCTACAGAGTATACTCCATACATCAAGTAGCATCTACAGCCCCTAGTTCTTTCTAGAGTGACTAACAGCATTCAGAATTATAAACAATTTCCTTTTGTCTTACCTTTGTGTATATCATCCGCGACATATTCCTCTTCAGAGGTGGATTGCCTTTCATGCAACTTAAGTACCAATACATTTACTGCATTTATCACTTAATACTGGGAGTTAATTCAACTTCTAGAGGTGAGCAATTTACTCTTATTTAAATAAAATCAGCATTATTTCATTTGCCACAGCAGTTTTACTGCTTCTAATTATTCATGGTGATGTCCCCTTTAACTTTAATGCTACTTAACAAGATTTTGCTGAGCCAGAGCTGTATTTCAACACCAAATCATCAATATATACAAGAATGTCTTAAAAATTAAAATGTAGTTTCTTACAATTGGCTGGCTCACACATTACCTCACCAAATATATAGATAGATCTGGCCTCACACTGTATCCTCTCTGAATTGATTCATGTTAAAGACAAATTCCTGTAGTTCTAAATTTGAATGAGACTCTTCAGAAAAATTCAGACACTAAGTCCTTGGATAGTATAAATAAGCAAGGTCAAGGTGAGAATGATAATGGTTTTTAACAAACACAATGAGCCAATTATATATACCAAAGGAAATTTTTTATTGTAAACAAGATATAAAGTACAACAAAAGAAATATTGTGCAAATTTTAAGTCACAAGGATCTTTTTTTAATTAAGAGAACTCCTTTTTGTTTTCCAAGAGTCCAAATTTTGCTGTCAGAAATCTACACTCAATATACAGAAAGATATTAAATGGGAAGATATAGTGACACTTT